>CM035439.1:147679225-147686725 GCA_020310875.1 Ceratopteris richardii
GAGGCACACCTTGGATTTTAGGGTTTCGAAACTCTGTTTTTAGGCTTATGCATCCTTCCTCTCTCAGAAATGAGTTCGTTTCTCTCTCTGTTTTTAGGTGCAGGACTGATTCTAGGTAAAGCCTCTGATTTTAGTCTTTCGAACCCCTGATTTAGGATTTGGCACTTGTATCCCATTGTATCCCAAAGCTGATTTTCAGGTTTCCTGCCTGCTGTGCAAACATCCACAACCACCTCTCTCTCTCTCTCTCTCTCTCTCTCTCTCTCTCTCTCTCTCTCTCTCTCTCTCTCTCTCTCTCTCTCTCTCTCTCTCTCTCTCTCTCTCTCTCTCTCTCTCTCTCTCTCTCTCTCTCTCTCTCTCTCTCTCTCTCTCTCTCTCTCTCTCTCTCTCTCTCTCTCTCTCTCTCTCTCTCTCTCTCTCTCTCTCTCTCTCTCTCTCTCTCTCTCTCTCTCTGTCTACAGCAACAACATGGAAGGCAGAAAAAGCTTTGCCTCTGCCCTCTTGCACCAGCCGCTTTCTATACCAACCCCAGTCAACAAACCAAGAGCATGGGAGTCTTACTTACTCCAAGAAGTGAAGAAACTCCAAGGAGAAATGCCAGCAATGAAGCAGGAAATTAGTAAGAAAGATGAACAAATAGCCAGATTGCAACAAAAGCTTGATGAAACACAAGGAAATAGCCAGCAAACAAGAGCTGAATCAACAAATAAAGTCGACTTGGCAACACAATTATCCGAGGTAAAACTATCCAGCTCTACACATTTTTCAAAAGAAGTAATGTATGTGGTAAAGGAGCAGGAATTGGTGGACAGCAACAAGAAAGTTATCAGGATTGGAGGCCTCCCCCTAGGATGGGACAGGGAGGACATCGCACCCGAGTTAAAAGATGACTACATCCTTGAAACAGAAGTACTAGAAGCACAACTAACCAAGGTGGTCCCCTTCATCAATCTAGGGTCTCCGATCTTCATCACACCCAAAAGAACTCAGGCAAGGGTAAGCTATTTTGACATGTCAGATAAGATAGCTGTCATGAAGCAAGCAAAGTCACAAGGTACTAAAGTATGGATAGCACATGAACTCACCCCACTCCAACTTAAAAATCGACCAGCAGAGTTAACTAAAGTCAGAGAAGCCAGGAAGAATGGAAAGTGGGCAAATACAGAGGCGGTCAAGCAGACAGAGTATGGGAGATATCTCATTGAGATGACGACTACGCATGGGTCAGCCATACTTAATGGCCTACATCGATTTCCTGGGGAAGCTGGTTTCACTTGCTTTCCACATAGACATGGAGCCAGTACAGTGGACTATATCATGGCACAGGCGAACTTCATCCCCTCCATTCAGGATTTCACAGTGGGAGCTAGACAAGTGGGTGTAGCAGTGGATCATGCTCTTTTGACACTATCAGTCTCTTTTCAGTACAGTAAAGCCCAGACATCAGTAGGCAGGTCACATACCCGCTACACATTTACACCAGAGACCGATTCCGTTTATACAAAGGAGATTTGGGAACGTCTACGCACAGTTGGTCCAGGTCTCTCACTGGAGGAGTGCACCACTCTACTGACGGGGACATTGCATAGTGCCGCATCAAAGGCATATCCACACATCCGGCCGGTGCAGAGGCGACAGTATGGGAGCATGCCAAAGAATAGTTGGTATGATGAGGAACGCAGAGAGATGAGAGCCAAGCTTCAGAGGGATCTTCTGCTGGGAGTTATCACTTACAGACAGTCTGAGATTGCTTTTCGTCGCCTTGTGAGACGGAATAAGCGGGCTTACCTGAATCGGTTGGAGCGAGATTTATATCACATGTTCTCGAGAGGCATGGCGACTTTTTCAAGAGCACTCCACTCCCCCAGCGATTACTTCACCTGATGGATGGGATCAGTATGCGACATCGCTATATATGGTTCCTGGACAGGAACCCCTTCCAGGCCATGCACAACCCTGCCAGCCACGAGCACTTTCTTTACCGCTCGAATGGTACAGAGGGCCATTGACAGGATGAGGACCGGGAGGGCATATGACCATGACGGTCTAGTGACAGAGCATTTTATTCATGCTAGGGATAAGTTGATGGAGGTTCTTGCACTATTGTTCAATTGTGCCATGTGTGAAGGGTTACCTTAGACTTGGAGATTGTCTATTATTGTGCCTATCTTCGAGGCAGGGGATCCTATAGAGCCGGGAAAGTATCACACTATTATGGTTGGACACACATTGGCACGGTTGTATGCATCCATTCTTGAGCAGCACTTGAGTGATTGGGGCCTTGGGCAGAGGGTGAGGGTATGCGGGCAAAGGGTCAGGCAGGTTTCAGGAGGGGTCTCTCCACTCTTGATCATATTCTGACACTTAGAGCCATCATTGAAGAGGGAAGGTCCCACGAGAAGCGGATTTATTGTAGCTTTGTGGACTTCCGCAAAGCATTTGACATCGTGCCGAGAGCTCGATTGATGCGCAGACTACAGAAGATGGAGGTACCCATAGAGTTGATGTGGGGGATTATGGCTTTGTACAGATCAGTGGTGGGACGAGTTTGCACTGCAGAAGGGGTATCTGATTTAGTTCACTCTACTATTGGAGTGAAACAGGGCTTCCCATTGTCTCCTACTCTATTTGGTATGTATGTTGATGAAGTGTCTGATTACATTGACAAAGAGGGTGATAGAGGGGCAGAGTTGGCAGGGACTTGGATCCCATTGTTGTTATATGCTGATGATATTGTTTTGGTATCTGACTCACCGGAGGGTATGCAACAACACTTGGATGCTCTACACAGCTTTGTAGAGGATAGTGGTCTGTCTGTAAACCTTGGTAAAACCAAGGTTATGGTGTTTAACACCACACCGCAGTGGATCAGGAGATCAACACCTATTTTCACATATGGGCAAGACCTTGTGGAGTATACAGATGCATATACATATCTGGGGGTAGTATTCACTGGACCGAGATTTTCCTTGAGGAGAGAAGCAGAGACTAGACTGACTAGAGCATCTGCAGCTTTGGGAGGATTGATGAGGATGTGCTCGCAAGTTCAGTTTCAGGAACCTAGGAAAAAGTTATGGCTCTTTGATACTTTGGTTGCCTCTACTATGCTATATGGGGTACAGGTTTGGGGACCTTCTATAGGCCAGGATGGGTGGAAAGTCATGGAGAGGCCCTTGGTATCTATGATCTCTAGGCTGAATAGAGCCAAGGCCTCTGTACCACATGATATCATTCTAGCGGAGCTAGCTGCCCCCCCTATTGAGATTGAGGCACTCACTAGAGGAGTCTCCTTTGTACACAGCTTGTGGGACAGCCTTGCAGGGGGATACATCATGCTGGTTTGCACAAATGACATCATGGTTTCAGACACATGGTTTTACCATGGACAAGCTGCCTCCTTTCCAGTACTCTTTACAGACATCCCTGATGTACCTGAGACGGGTGGAGATTACTAGACTCATTCGTCAGGATCTGATCCAGCTGGACACCAGGAGGACATGGATTGAGCCTGCACAAGATTTGGGTACGAAGATGGCTTTATATAGAGAGCATCTTCTACACCTCACAATGGATTGGTTTGTGACTCGACCTAGCTATATGGATACACACCTTTCCCATGCCTTGCGTTGTGCCATTGGCCAGTTGCACACATCCTCACATCAGCTTGAGATTGAGACTAGCAGCTTCACAGGGGTACCATCAGATAGAAGGATATGCCGTCTATGTCACCCAGAGCCAGAGACAGAGCTACATTACATATGTCATTGCACGGTATACTATGAGATACGGGGCCATTTTCATTGTCTATTCAGAGAGGGTTTTGGACCTCTATCTAGAGTCATGAGTTTTGAGGATCAAAGATGTCTTGGACTATATCTACTAGAGATACACAGACATAGAGACACTCTACTGAGGAGAGCTCGAGGGAGACAGTCCCAGAGACAGATTACGGATTTCTTTACACCAGACACTGGACAGCTAGAGGAGCAGTCAGTAGAGCATCTAGTACAGAGCTCTGTCCACACTCATACAGCCACTATTGGCACTCTCATAGACCGAGCAGTGGAGCTAGGGAGATCTAGACGATCGAGAGTGAGAGGTGCTACACAGTATGGACAAAGACTACAGCCGAGGATTCGAGCTGTACTTTTCAGACGCCCACAGTGCAGATGAGGATAGATCTCCAGCCTTGTATATCAGCACATACCTGCTATGTATCAGCCCTTTGTTGTATTAGTCTTGGTCACTGGTGTTAGCCTTTTCCCAAATATTATACATCTTTCATTTTCAATACCACTTCCTTTGGTACTCATATTTTGTATCAGATTCACCAATTTTGTAACTTTTGGTCTCATAGGTCATTTTGGCCTTCTGAAGACGTAAATATATCATTTCATTCTCTCTCTCTCTCTCTCTCTCTCTCTCTCTCTCTCTCTCTCTCTCTCTCTCTCTCTCTCTCTCTCTCTCTCTCTCTCTCTCTCTCTCTCTCTCTCTCTCTCTCTCTATCTCTCTCTCTCTCTCTCTCTCTCTCTCTCTCTCTCTCTCTCTCTCTCTCTCTCTCTCTCTCTCTCTCTCTCTCTCTCTCTCTCTCTCTCTCTCTCTCTCTCTCTCTCTCTCTCTCTCTCTCTCTCTCTCTCTCTCTCTCTCTCTCTCTCTCTCTCTCTCTCTCTCTCTCTCTCATGCTACTTTGCTCCTTCTAGCTCGCGTTTCGCTATCATAGATCGAGAGGAGGACTCACCATACACTTGCTTGTCAGAAGAGATTACAGAGTACTCTGCATTAGGGGAAGTCTTCCTTATGGGAGACTTCAATGCCAGGACACGCAATGATCAGTGTGAGATATTTGACCCAGAAGACCCGGAGATACTACATACCATAGAGGATGAGTCTATGGCTCGAGCTTCAGCTGACGCTACACACACTCACTATGGCACTCACCTACTCAGACTAGGCTCTCGACATAATCTCGTTATCTATAACGGGATGACTCAGTGGCCTACCTCAGGAGGATTGACATGCATACCACACTAAGTCACAGATGGCGGGGGAAGTACAGTAGATTACGTCATGGGGTCCAGAGAGGCCATCCACCTACTTACCTCATTCACCATCCCACCCATACCCATTGGGGCTGATCACACATACCTCGCACTCTCCCTGAAGGGAGACACCCCTACACGCATACCCGCAGCACGCATCCCACACACCACCATCCACTTCACACACGAGCTAGCTCACATATATGCGGCTCGAGTCGAGCAGGGTCTTCTCTTACTTCATCCTGACACTCCACTATCCCTACTCACCTCTCAGATAGCATCAGTTCTTCAGACATCAGCCATCAGCTCCTTCCCACACACCATCCATTCTCGTCACACACCTCCTCCCGGGACTATGCCACAACATCGTTGGTATGATGAGGATTGCAGAGATCTTTACCGCCGACTACGAGCTCAGCGAGCATTGGGAGAGATCACAGAGAGAGAGGCCAAGGGACAGATGAAGACTCTCACACGTCGAAAGAGGCGAGCCTTTGAGGAGGCACAGGAGCTTGAGCTATACCATCTCTTTATGAGTATGGACAGTGCTGCAGCATGGCGCAGCCTACGAGAGCCACGCCCGACCACACCTATTGGAGACCCACACACATGGCATGATTATGCTCAGAGGTTATATGAGGTACCTAGGCAGCCTCCCATTCCCCAGCCACTTGAGCCTCGCCCTACTAGTTCTTCTCTCTTCACAGCAAAGATGGTTGAGAGGGCCATACGACGACTTCGACATGGACGTTCGACAGACCACGCAGGATTGCAAAGCGAGCATCTCATATATGCAGCCTCCACTATAGCCCCGTTGATTGCACATGTCTTCAACCCGGCTATAGGAGAGGGCTTCCCAGAGGAGTGGACTAGGCACACCATTGTGCCTATCCACAAATCTGGCGACACCCTGGATCCAGGGAACTACAGGACCATCATGATTGGCCACACCATGGCCAAACTATACGGTGCCATACTTGAGGCAAAGCTCAGTTCACATGCAGAGACTGAGGGGCTACGAGCACGAGGCCAAGCAGGTTTTCGACGAGCTTTCTCTACTATTCATCACATCTTCATTCTGCGCTGCCTCATTGATGGGGCAAGGGTGCGGAAGAAGAGGCTATATTGCTGCTTTGTGGACTTCCGCAAAGCTTTTGATACAGTGCCGCGAGAGAGGCTCTTCCAACGCCTCCAGAGCTTGGGAGTACCATCAGGGATGATTTGGGCCATCTATGCACTCTATGAGCAGGTGACTAGGAGGGTACGGTGTCCAGGAGGTATGTCTGAGGCCATTGCTAGTACCATCGGTGTTAAGCAAGGCTGCCCACTCTCTCCCACTCTATTTGGTCTCTATATTGACGAGATTGAGGACTACATTCTCCGAGCTGGAGGAGAGGGTGCAGACCTCGCAGGTACACATGTCCACATTTTATTATATGCCAATGACATTGTCTTGATTTCAGAGTCACCCGAGGGATTACAGCGCCACCTTGAGGCCCTGGATGAGTTTTGTACACAGAGGGGCTTGACAGTAAACCTTGGCAAGACCAAGGTCATGATCTTCCACACCTCCCCCATGGTGAGGAATGGAGCAGGATTCAGAGCTGGTGGTCGACAGATTGAGGTGGTCACTTCCTATGTCTATCTTGGAGTCACATTCACGAGCTTGCCTGGCCCCTTCAGCGTGAGACAGGCAGCCACCGATAGACTCACACGCGGATATGCAGCTTTAGCCATGTTAGAGCGGAGATGTCACCAAGCACACTTCCAGGAGCCCCGCACGAAGGGCTGGCTATTTGACACACTGGTCAAACCAGCTATGATGTATGCTGCGACGGTTTGGGCCCCAGGTCTCACAGTCACCCAGTGGAGTGCGATCGAGAGGCCACAGGTACGTATGATCTCGCGATTATTTCGTGGGAAACAGTCGGTGCCACATGACATCATCAGGGCAGAGCTAGCTGCACCACCCATGGCAGTAGAGGCACTATTCCAGACTATCTGCTTTATTCAAAGGATTAGGGACCTCCCTACAGATAGACTCACACACAGAGCTCTTGCGGCATCTATACAGATATCAGAGTTAGGATATGAGAGAGCTTGGTACACTCAGGTTAGAGTCTGGTTTGATAGTCATGGACTTGATATGGACAGATTGCCGCCTTTTCAGTATGACCCAGACTCACCTCACATCCACCTCTCTCGTCGTGAGAGGAATGTTGTGCTCAGACAGGATCTCTGGCAGCTCTACATTAGTCAGACATGGCACACACCACACATGGGATCGAGACTATCGCACTATCGAGACCAGTTCATAGACATACTGGCTGACGGTTTCATCCAGCGACCACGCTACATGGATACTCACATGCCTCATAGCTTGAGGGTAGCGATTGGCCAGCTGAGAGTCTCATCACACCGACTCGAGATTGAGACGGGCAGAGCCGCAGACATTCCCAGA
>CM035439.1:147694225-147741725 GCA_020310875.1 Ceratopteris richardii
TATGGGGCAGCCATATGGGGACCAGGATTAGCTACATCAGTATGGACAGCATTAGAGAGGCCACAGATCCTCATGATTGCCAGACTTATCCGCAGCAAGCCTTCAGTACCACATGATATCATTAGAGCAGAGCTCGCTGCACCACCGATGCTAGTTGAGGCACTATTCCAGACGGTATGCCTATTACACAGACTTCGAGGCATGGATACAGAGCGCATTGCTTATCGTGCTTTCGAGGCATCACGTGATATGGCATTAGCAGGCGACACCTCCTCATGGTATGCACACACACGAGACTGGCTTGCCCACCATGGCTTTGACATAGACAGGCTACCACCACTACAGTACGACTCTCATGCACCCACCTACTCGCTCTCTCATCAAGAGAGGAATAGGATCATTCGTCAGGAGATATGGCATACATACATACAGAGGACATGGGTGAGCCCTAGGGGTACATTGCCACCGAAAATGCTCTACTACCGCGAGCATTTTCTACATATATCGGGCACGGGCTTCATCGAGATTCCGAGATACATGAAGACCTACCTTCCCCACCACCCACGAGTCGTCATTGGGCAGCTCCGGGTTTCATCACATCAGCTCGAGATTGAGAGGGGTCGGTCCAGGGGAGTCCCCCGTGAGGAGAGGTGGTGCCCAGTATGCCAGACAGAGGTAGAGAGTGAAGAGCATTTTGTTATCAGATGTCCAGCATACATAGACCTACGAGCACAGTTCCAGATCGAGGAGTCATTCCAGCTGTGCATGACTATGGGAGACCAGAGACGCTTGGGACGCTTTCTCACAGCAGCATACGAGAGGCGAGAGCAGTCACTACAGCCCATACATCAGACACGGGTGAGTACCCAGCAGACCATTACCCAGTTCTTTCAGCGAGTTGAGCTACATCAGAGAGGTCCATCTATAGGGCTCACGCTCCACCAGGCAGCAGCACAGAGAGCACAGCGCCGACCACGCATGGGCGGATATCGTCGACCACGACTATATCAGGAGGATATCTCACGCATCAGGATTGCCTACGACCACATGATGGAGCATAGGCGTACCACCACCCCCTGGGTTGTCTTCCTTCAGGAGGCACTCAGACGACCACCGATGTACCACATACTACACCCACCTCCACCCATCACCAGTAGCTAGGGCGTTTTACTCACATTTTGGACCCCCCCCCATGTATTAGGTGGCCACTATCTACAGAGTCAGAGCCACATCTCCCCAGCCTTTTCCAGCCCTATATAGCTTTGTGTAGCGATATACTTTTTATTTCATTTTATCTTCTACACAGGGTTACTACACTTGTACATGGTTTTTGTCTCATAGGCCAAGTTTGGCCTCCAGAAGACGTTAATATGACTTTCTTTCTTTCTTTCTTTCTCTCTCTCTCTCTCTCTCTCTCTCTCTCTCTCTCTCTCTCTCTCTCTCTCTCTCTCTCTCTCTCTCTCTCTCTCTCTCTCTCTCTCTCTCTCTCTCTCTCTCTCTCTCTCTCTCTCTCTCTCTCTCTCTCTCTCTCTCTCTCTCTCTCTCTCTCTCTCTCTCTCTCTCTCTCTCTCTCTCTCTCTCTCTCTCTCTCTCTCTCTCTCTCTGTGTGTGTGTGTGTGTACATACATATGTACATACATACTCATCACTAACCAATCATATATATGACATCACAATTCAACATCAATGTAATTTGAAAACAACAATGTAAACTAAAGAAAAGATTTGACAAAATGAGCAAAGCAGCATGTGCCATTATGTACAGTACAACTCAAGAGATATGGAATAAATATATATTGAAAATCAAGCCATAAGTGGCATGATGTCAACTATCTAGTATCAAAGATCTATGATTCATGATCCAAATACATAACAAATCTCAAAAATATCATGTGATTCTATAACATGATACATCAATGTCAAATGATCATACATATCAGTGGTCATGACTATTCAATGGCCACATGCTACTACTCATCTAAATTTTCTGATGACACAGCCCGATGCATGATGACTAAGAGGCTTGAAGGTGGTCAATCAAAGGATCAAAATGGTAGTGGAAAATGCAAAGTATAGATGCAAAGTAAAGGCTAAGCATTTAGGGGCAAGATAACTTCTAGGGACTCGGAAGATGGCTGTTTGGTATGCTTTTTGATGCTCAAAGGCTCAAAATAAATGGCTCTTCGCAAACTATGAAGTATTTGAAGCTCTTAGCTGAGAAGTTAGCATTCTTAGCTTAGAAGTTAGCAACTTAGCACTCAAGCTTCAACCTTGAAGCTCCCTTGCAAGATGCTAAGCAGCCGGCTGAGCCTTGACTCTTGAGGCATTGCACCAAGAGTAATCTTTGCTTCCAAATCAGCAATATATAATCAATATAGAGCACAAGAACGATCAGATTGCCATCTACATCCATTTTAGTGTACAAACAATGTTTTGTATTTCTTTTTTCAAACCCATGTTTGAACATGATTGCATCAAACTTTTTGTATCATTGCTTAAGAGCCTGTTTCAATGCATACAAGATTCTTTTTTATTTACATACTAAATGTTGCTTTCCAAGAATTGTCTAACCTTCGCACTGCTTCATGTACAACTCCTCATCAAGTTCACCTAGCAAGAAAGCCATTTTTTCATCCATTTGGTATAGCTAAGTTCATGCAACAGCATGAGCAAATAACATGGGCAATGTGGTCATTCTTACCATGCAAGAGAAGATTTCTTGGAAACCTATGCCTTCTTTTTGAGCATATCCCTTTGCATCCAGCCTTGGCTTCTACTTGGGTTTTCCATTCACACTCTTGATTTCATACACCCTATATTAAGGATGGCTTTCCTTCCCTTTTGCGATTCAACCAAGTCCCAAGTATCTTTAGTATGCAAGGCTTTCATCTCTTCCTACATAGCAACCTGCCACTTCTTGTAATGCTCACATAACTTGGCCGCTTTGTGTGTAAGAGGCTCTCCCTCATCAAATAGCATAATGCAATGCAAGGAGAGTTAATATCAGCTCATAGACCTCGTAAATATGGTTGCTATTTATACATCCATGAGAGCATTCATATGCACTTTTTGTACCGCATGTATTCATACAAAATCCTATTATTTTCAGATTTTTTTGCCTTGTATACTTGGCCGAACATTGTGCCATTTTGGTGTTTGCAAAAGTAGCATGCTCTTGGGTTTTTTTCAATTGTCCACTCCATGTGTTCTCCTCAAGCCCTTGAAGCCTTCAACATTGCCCCCCCTCCTGAAGCTTTCCTCTCTCCTTAAGCCCCTCCCAAGCTCAAGCCCTCCCCCAAGCTTACTCTCCCTCTCTCTCAAGTTTTTTCTCTCACTCCCACTTAGACTCTTTATCTACTACAAGTTACTTCATCACTTCAAAGTTGGAAGGTGTCTCCAAGTTCCAACTGACATGGTGCACAAGAAACATGAAATTTGATCTCCATTGCATCCATGTGGAGAATAACACAAAAGCACCATCCCCATCATTGGACATACAAATATTATGGCAAATGATACAGAAGTGAAGCTACAACGCTCCTTCAACATCTCACACACACACACATTGGATGGCAAGTGGCGGCATGCAAGGAAAATGGTGAGGGCCATTGCAAATGTGGGGTAATCTTTCATTTAATGTCCTCAATTCCAGCCAATGAAAGAAAATGGTGAGGGCTAAAGCAAATGTGGGGCCCACGTGAAGGATGGACCGGAGTTAGGGACTCTGATATGAGGGTGTAAAAGGAAGAAGAGGATAGATGAGGCTCTTACTCTCGTACGTGTTGCATAGGTCAAGTATGGACGCTCTATCCTCTCTGATGGATGGAGAGAGAGAAAAAACCGAAGCATAATAAATATTTTGATTTCATGCCATATTGGTACATATATCCTGTGTTGTGGAAGTGGGCAAAAAAGTGAAAAAAGACGACCAAAAAATTCATTTATCAACACATCAAACAAGCAATACAAAAGATGAAGTGCAAATTTCGATTTCACATGCATGTACATTGCAATTTGTAATTTGTAAATTTATATGCATTTAACATTATGCATGCATGCATGATGTATGTATGTATGCATCATGCATACATGCACAATGCACATATGACATTGCATATCAGAATTCAATATGCATGTATTATTGTAATTAGCAAATTGCATGTACTATCAATGTGTCAATAACTTACTTTTCATTTATAATGAGTAGGTGGGCACAGAAAATGTTGTTCAAGTCATAACAGATAATGCAAGTAATTGTCGACACAAAGGAGCAATTATTGGAGGCAAAATACTCCACTATTGTATGGATTCCATGTACAAGTCATAGTCTAGCTTCGCTCATGGAAGATATTAGAAACCTCTCATGGGTAAAGGCATGTAAATCTAAAGCAAAAATGAGAGTCACTTTTTTCACTACAAAAACGAAAGAATTGGCTATGTTTCATGAGCATAGCCCCCTTGAGATCAAGAAGTCGGCCACCACACAATTTGCATATATGTGGATTGTACTTACAAGATTGCTTGAGGTTAAGGTTCCTCTTAGGCAAACAGTGGAATGAGTAGGATGAATGTGGCATGGAAGGAGGGGAGGGGCTCAAAAAAAAAAAAAACATTGCAAGAATTTGTTTGGAAGAAAGCTTTTGGGAAGGCATCAAAAGCATTTTAGGTGTGATCGCACCTATTTAAAGAGTATTGAGGATGAGGAACTGTGAAAGTGCTACCTTAAGCCTTCTTGTACATTCCATTAGAGAAGCAATACAAGATATCAATGCATGTGACCTCGTTACCGATGAGCAAAAAAATGAGGTCATCGAGGTAAATATCTTTTATGATTTATCTTTAAAGATTAAACTTTATAATTATGTCACATGTGAGATGTCACAGCTCACATGTATAATGTGTGTATTATGCACACACTACATGAAAGATTCAATTTGATTCGATTTCTAAGTTCTAACTTCTAACTTATTTCATAGGCCCATTCATGGCTTTGTTGGCTTATTGCATCCAGCATACAAAGCTCCAAGCATGTGTAGTGTTATGGAGCTCCTTTCATAATATACATGACACAAATGCTTCCATTGGAGAAGCATAATGATATTTTGGAGGAGATAGGATGCTATATGGATGAGAGGTGAAACCCCGCATTCACATTTGCTTCATGTTGGATGAGAGATTCCATGGTAAAACCCTCCTTTTTTGGGGGAAAATTTTGGTTTTGGCTTTCATACTCTCCAACCCCATGCATCAAGGGTTTTAACCCAAGATTGCTACTTGGGTGCTTGAGAGAGAAATTGACGCACCTATTCCCACATACACACCAAAGTGGAGAATAAGTTTAGAACATACCAAATGGAAAAGCTTATCTATCGCCTCATGAATCTCAAAATGTTGCAAGCAATGACACGAATGGGAAGTGCGAAACAAGCATATATGTAAATTATTAAAGTGTACATTCATCATTCAAATTTCATTCATGTATACAATATTATTTAACATCATACATGTTTATAATGATATATTTAACATGTTGAAGGCTTAAGCGTTACCTTTTGACTTTTTTCTTTTTTACAGGTGAATATTGAAATTTTTTGGCAAGGGGTAAACTATAACCCTCCAGATACACAACATATATGAAGACGATGATAAGGCAATGTCATTTGCCCATCTATATAGAGAGCTCACATCTATTGATATGAGGAAGACATGGAGTCAGAGAGGCAGAGGAAAAGGAGTCGTCATTGGTTCCCAGAAAAGGATTGATCATATGCAATGCATTGACCACACTACCAGGAGATGTTGATACTAGTAGCATGCCACATGCATACAGGAGGAGGAATCCTCGTATTACATCAAGGAGGAGCCCAATTTTAATGAAGGGACTCCCATCACTAAGGAGGATAGTCCACCATCATCTACATATGAGATGAAAGCTTCAAATTCTTTAGATGAGAGTACTGATGAGGATGTAGCATTTTACTCCTAAGTGCCATTGTATTTACTATTATGTGAACAATTATCATTTGACACCGATATTTGAAAAAGGCCACGCAGAGCTATGTCGTGGTGTGCTCTGTTGCTCCATACACCAAGGGACTGGGCTCCTTCGTGAGGAGAAAGAAAGTAGAGAGAGAAACTTGCACAGAAATTTGGAGAAGAAGATGGAGAAGCTGAAGTTGAAGAAGTCCCAATCAAGTTATGGGAGATTTGGGACCAAGTCTTATTGATAAGTAACATTTAGATCATTTGGGCATGTTCACACATGGCCAACGACCAAAAGTCATTAAAATGTAAATGCCTATAACTCCCCAATTTGGGGTCCAAAAAATATAACAAAAACATGTCTCGAAAGCTCTCGAAGAGAGCTTATAAAAAGGAGAGTCCTTGGGGCCTTTATCCCCAACAACATTATGATGACTTATGCACCTATGGCCATTCACATGTTGCATTACTTTCATGATTGTATCTTTTTTATGATTTTATGATTTATCATTTCATCATGTTCTAACTTTTGGCTTCTATCTTTTGTAGGATTTTATGTTTCATGACTCAAATTTCAATGTTCATGTCACTATGATGATGAGTTTAGTCTTTAGAATAATATGTGCAACATCGCAATGTGCATTATGATCTTAGATGTGAATATTGATCATGATTCATGTGTCATTATTTATTGCAAGTTTCCAAACTGAAAATTTAAAATTAGAAGTCAAATTAAAACTTATAACTTTGGGCATTGTGGATTGTAGTATTGAGAATCGCTCATTGTCAATTGTAATTTGTATTATGTAAATTTATATCCATTGTGCAATGTGCATGTGTCGTGCCACGTGTATAGTAGATAGGAGTTTCGAAAACGTAGAAATGGAAACACTACGAAAACAATGGAAACAGAGTTTTGATCTCCCGAGGGAACGCGAAAACAATAATTCTAACTTCTAAGTCTAGATAGTAGAGAGCTTAGGATCTAGACTACATAGAGCCTAGGATCTAGACTACATATCCCAAGTCCCAACTCCCCATCAAGAATCAAGATTCAATACAATCACATTATCACTTGATAAAAACACATTATCATATTCAAGATTAAAGATTCAATATACATCTCCCATTTGGCATCAATAGATTTATCGTTTAATACACATTACAATCACAAACACATTGTCAATATTTGAAGACCTCAAATGATAAATCAACATCTATCCGATATCATTAATGATCATAACTTCAAAAGATTACAGACTCTACAAACAAATGAGTTAATGATGAATGGGAACACATCAAATCCCATACTATCAACTGAAAACCAATAACAACATGTCTCAATGTAACATAAGTAAGCCATAGATGTCAAATGAGAATGTCAAAAAGCTACATCAAAAATTTTCCCCCAAAAAAATGGTGAAGCCGAAACGCGTATCATGCAACTATGACTCAAGTGTGCCATGTACTATGTAATATGTATACACTCTATGCTCTGCAGGCTTTGCACACATCCATGATACTTAAAATGACGCTACGTACATGTTTATGTGTATTATTGATATAAAGTATATTTTCGTTATAGAAAATTCATAAATATTTCATCAAAGTTATAACATATATTTAGAATCTTTTAATTTTGAAGGGGTGGGGGAGATTGTACCTTATGAACGTACAAGTATTGTATGGTAAGCCCTAGATGTTAAGGTACTTATGTAGTACCCTATCTTAATATATCGTAAGGTTCATATGAATTGTACCCTAACAATTATGCTCCTAATATGTGTAGATCATCTCACTTAGTGATCCACATTACCTCATATAGGATCTACATTAGAAGGGATGATCATATCATCACTTAGTGGGAGTTGTATATCGTTTCAAACTCGAACTTCAACAAGATCTTGCCATTGCATGTGCCCCTCAAAAACTACAAATTGTTCTCCAACGTTCTTTGGCTCAATTCCCATTGGTTCATATCATTTGGAGTCGTTTACAGAGCATCATCACAGTGAGTTCCTAGTCTAATGATGGTTATACATGCTGAAATTTGTCTTTTTCTTAGGTCATACTTTGAGGCAGAATCCTTTTTCAGCAGCTTCACCTCATTGAATGCAACATCTTGGATGCATAACAACTTCCTTAGTTGAGGTAACCATATACTATATCACCAATAACCAATCTCATCCTCATCCCTATATCCCATGAAGGTGCCTTTCATGGCCTTTGCATCTAATTTGCTACTCAAGCTTATGTGCACAACTGCTCCATAGCAAAAGATGTATGAATGGTCATATACAACATGTTTGCCAAACCAAAACTCTTCAAAAATGCCACATTTCAAGGTGTGATGGGATCAACTGCAAATATATATTGCAGTTTTTAAGTACCTCTCCCAAAACTCACAAGAGAGATAAGTGCACAGCATGGAGCTAACCCTCTCACAAAGTATCCTACTATATCTTTTGGCCACACCATTAGAAGAGGGGCTACATTTAGAAGAGGGGCTACATGGGGCTGTGATTTACAAAGTTTTGAAAATCGTCATCTCCATTGTCTGTTTGTAAGCTTTTCAACTTCTTACATGTTGTGTGTAGTCACATATGCATAAAATCTTCTAAGCACAATGTCACATCAGAGTGGGTCGGAACACCCCTTAGGCTTAGATGGCAACGATGCCACATGACACCTCAAGTTGCATCTACTATTGAAGGATAGAAAGGAGAGATACTAGATGAAGTCGTGAGACTTGTGATAAAGAAGCATCACAGTGGATATCTTCACCCGTCTCTCAAAGATCGTTTATGTACATGCCAATACATTTTTGGCCATAACTCTCTCGTCCAAGCCCCATTTTCCTTTTTAATTACAGGTTCATTTCAAATAGGAAAAAGAGTACTCTCCAAATATATAAATATATTTAGCTTCTAAGAAGATTTGAATCTTTTGTAGCACTCCACAAATTTTGCCCACACGTCTATCTAACATTGTCGGATGCATAACTTGGTCATTTGGTGTCCAAAGAAAAAGCTTTCACTTCTAACTAATCAATCTAGTTGGAAAGAATGTTTATTAGGTATTCATAGGTCTAGTGAGGATAAGGGAAAGATGGAAATAAAGTATTTGCAAACTTCTCAAAGCTATTGAGCAATTTGAAAGTAACTTTTGTGACATTCCGGACTTGGCCAGGAAAAGACCGACAAGCTTTCAAGTGCTTTGGATCTACAAATATACCTTTGTTCACTTGTGGGAGTAGGGAAATCCTATTGAACATTATAATTGTGTATGTTTGGCACTTGTTAATGTCTAAACCACATTTACATAAAAAGATTTGGCACTTGTTAGTACTCATATCACTTGTATAATACCCCATTGTTAAGGGGAATTTTTTCTTCTATATTTGAATGAGGAAACGTATACGAGATGCAAACATATTTCAAGACTTAAAAGAATGTGACATTATAACATAGAAGGGAAACACGATCAACAAATCATCTCACGGAAGCTTCTTCCACTTTTCACTTTCCTCTATTCATTTTGATTTCATGATGCATATTCTAGTGCATATGCATGTATATGAAGATCAAAGGTAGGGATGTTTAAATTTTTTTCGCTTATGCATTCATGAAGGTTTATTCATCTTCGTTAAAAGCAAGGAAGCATATGCATATTCAAGTTGATGCTTTATTAATATGATATTCTAGATATGTTAAAGTTTGAGAAACCAAGGTAATTTTAAGTGCAATATAAAAATTTATCCTAGTAAGGATTGTATCTTAAGGATAAAATGTGTGGCTAGGTTTTTCAATATATGTGTGAAGGTTAGATTATGTGCACCATAATGAAAGTTGTAAAATGTATTAATATGGGGTACTAGTGATATCCAATACTTTTCATTGGTTGACTAGAGATAATTCTATTCGTATCTGCATGAATGAAGACCATGATATCTGCATTAAAATCTCAAAACCTTTTATGAAGACTACGGGGCAAAGGAGATAGGAGCCCAAAGAGTAGGTAAGCTCACGTTGTAATATCATTTTAGTTGAGGAATTAGTTAGTTACTACTAGTTATTCATGAAAACCAACAAGTTAAGAGATCTTTATAAGGGGTTTCACTAGGAAGCATGAATGGGTGCTTGCGTAGCTCAAGTGAATAGCTCTCTAAATGAATAGGAAGACTTAGAGGTACCAAAGATATAAAGAAATCTAGAGAAGTACTTAGACATAGTCTTTGTACATAAGCGTTAGTTAGATTGGAATGAATGGAATATCCAAAACCATGTTAATTTAGGTGCAAAACCAATCTAACGTAGTGACAAGGGTATGGAAATGAATATCCTGCCCACTTTGTTCCCTTTGGCAATCAACCTTTCATTTTGTTTGTACTCTTCTACATATAAACCATTAGCTTTGAACCTAATTTGTAGTCCCTAGCCAACCATTTGTAATATTGGGAACATGCAATACATCACTAAGATGTTTTACCTTCCCATCTTCGATGGATGTTTCCTTTATGCTCAATAGGATGTCATGTATCATCTCTTACTTCACAAATTCACAAATTGGCAATTTCTCCAAACTATGAAACCATTTTGCATGACATGCTATAAGATTTGAAGCACCTGAATAACATACAAGACATTACCATTCGATGTTGAAACATCAACAGACATTGTATTCATCATGTAATGTTGGACCATGAGCAACTTCTCCGAATCATCTCCACTTTTAGATTCATAGTTGTTTTATTGCTTTCTGTTATTTTGATCCTTCAACCTGCAATCACGTTCAAAGTGAGCAAGCTTACCACAATTCGAGCATCCCTTACTGTCATTACATGAAATATTGAATTGGAAATTTACGTGGCCTCTTTGGGCCCCCCTTCCTCTTCCATTTCCAAAGCCTCCACCTCGGCCTATTCCTCTGCAACAGTAGATATTAGAATACCTGCTCACAACAAGCTTTTCCTTGAGAGTTTGAATCTTCACCAAGGTTCTTTTTTTCAATTATCAGCATGGCCACAAGATCAACAAAATTTGGAATATTCTCTTGGATCTAAATTGAAGTTTTGAACTTCCAATAGATGCAAGCAACTCACATATGCTTTTTCTTTTTCTCTAGTGTTTGCAGCTCATTTTTTTGTTGCAATTTCCATGCTTTTGTATTGGTCTCATACAATGTGACCAAACTGTTCCAAGCCTCTTTTGGAGTTTTGGCATGTTGTATATGCCCAATCATGCTATCTTGTATGCTAATAGACAACCAATACATTACCTTCCGTGCTCCTTAATTCCACTCTTCATATGCTCTTAATTGGTCCGATGTATGATTCCTCTATGGTAACTGCAAAGGGTCTTCATTGTCTCCTTCGATGTACTCCCAATAGCCTTTCCCCATCAAGAAATTCGTCATTCTGAATCTCCAAGCATGAAAGTTATTCTTCTCCAACTTATCAGTCATAATTGACTCATTCCATCAATATTTACCATTTCTGCAACAATTCACAATATTGCGAAAACACTAGGAGCAATATCTCTACTTGAACACTGAGGTGATAGTTTGATCTCAAAAATACACAATTTTCGTGTATCAACAATACAAGAAATCACCGAAATTCTGCATATGGAATAATTGAAAGATGTGGAATAGAACGCAAGTTACAGTTTTGCAAACTGATATGTTTTTTTCGTGGCCCACCTTGCGGGCTCGAGATGGCTCCTAAACTAAAATCTGAGCAAACTAAGTGACCCTAAAGAAATAATTCTCGAAAAATTTTTGACTTTTACTGTCACACCAAACTTTGTACCAATCTAAGATCGTTTGTAAGCGCGCATTCTCCACATCTTCTCATGTACTCTTCACAGTCGGCCTTCTCCACGAGCTCCCTATAGCCATACTGGCTCTAATACCATGTCAAGAGAAAAAAGGAGATAAGGAAGAATGCTCTCACACACTCTCATATACAAAGAAGATCTTCTTCTTCTTCTATTATATAAAGAGAATATACACGAATGACTTAATACAACAATACAACCATCGCATATAACAAAAAACTCTAATGTCTGTGAACGAGTGAGTTTGAAAGAAACAAATGTGCCATCACTCTCGGTAGATAAATCTGGTAAAATTCACTAAAAGCATCCCTGACATATATCCACATAACCACTATACATGTCAGAGAAATGAAAAATGGTACGTATAATCCTCGATCATCACATATTGAGCTTGATATCTCAACACCAATGACATGGGTTCACACGTTCCTCCTCATGTACTAAGTAATTGTATGATGGAGGTTGTGCAAAGCCTCCCCAACGACAGACAAATAAGTCTCTCGTACACTACCAATACATGAGCTGCTGAGGAGCTCATTAGCGATTTCTTTCTTCAGGATGTGATCCTCTATACATGATACAATAAAACATCATGTTTTCAAGAAAAAAACAAAGTATGTTTGTATATACATATATGCATGTATATACATATATGCATGTACATACATACCTACATATGCATATATATACATACATACATACATATATATATTATACATACACAGATAGACAGACAGAAACAGATATAATATAATACATATATTCCACACATACATGATACGCATAAAGGTTGGACAAATAACCCAACAAATCACACAAATATATTACATTACTGAAGAAGATTCAAACATCCCACACATCTATCTCACGAAGTTCCAAACTCCTAAGCCTTAAAGTCAAGCTCCAACTTCCAAGACTCAAACTGCAAAACCAAGTGACAAGGGCCCACACTTCAAAGCCTATGGCTCTAGGAAGCCTTAACCAAGAAGAATACATGACCTGAGCTTACATCTCTTGGGGATTGTGAGAGAACATAACTGCAAGCCACCAAAATCAATGAGCATAAGATAAGCAAAAAGATGAAAATCAACGGGAAAGGAGGAGTAAGCATAAAAAATTGTGCAAAAATTGTGCAAAAATTGTTCAAACTATACACAATCTAAATGAATCTTATCCTGGCCAATATGTTGCTTAGATGAACCCTGCTACCATGATATGCTAGAATGTCTTCAATTTCTATCTTCAACCTGATTTTATGTTCAGCTCAAATTCTTTCTTGACCTCTCATAGTGCATTTAAACTCATACTTTTAGCATTTTCCTTAAATAACCCATATAAACTTTTTGGTGCAAAAAAGGAATAGCATCACTGCCGTTCATATAATTTCTTGAACTATTCTGTGCATTAAAAAAATGTTTCCAAGGATTTTCCATATTCTCTTTGCATAAGCTACACAGTTTTTTCCAGCAAAGACCAATGTTTTGGCAATTTTTCCTGATGGAAGTATGTGCTGTTTTTCATTTGACATACCAGTTTGAATAATGGATCCTCAGGTAAATGTTTTAATGCAAACTCTCTTTGGCATGTATATCTCGGATCTGTTTTTCTCAAAACTGCATGTCCAAACCCAGGTACCACCTGGAAATCCATTCCCACATTAAAAAATTAAAAATTGAAAAAAAAAAAAAAAACACGATGATTTGCTGCCAAGATGTGTGCTAAGCCATGAACAAACCCTTACCTTTCCACTTTTTAAAGTACTTAAAACATATTCCTTGAGCTCATCTGTACTGACTTCTGCACCAACATCACCCACAACATGTTTGATCCAACGCAAAACTTCCTGCAAGATGCACATACAAATAAATGTAAGACTTTCAGCTTAAACTTTAGGGAGGCATCATATTTTATTATCATATAGATAAACCAAAAACCTGGTTTGCAAGGCCATGCAGAGGTCCTGCAAGGCCATTCATTGCTGCAGCGAATGAAAGATAAGGATCTGAAAGAGCACTTCCAACCTATCCTTGCAGATTAAGAGTCAAGTTAGAAAAAGATCAAATTCTAATACACTAAATGAAACCATAACTCACGCTGAAACTAAGTCTGTAACCATGTTCTTTATCAAAACCAGACTCACACTCAAAGAATACATTTCATAACATTCAACAGTCTTTGCTATTAGCGTGCATCTTTAACATAAATTCTTTAGGACACTCTAAATAATCGTCTTGCTGCTTGGATATGATGCTTTCAATATGTTTGAAATTTGCTTGTGCAAATTTCACTTCATCCAAGCACGCTGTCCTTGGATAATATTTTATAGCATCTGCTCCTGAAATCATCATATTTCTTTTCCCCAATTGTTGGCTACTAATCCTTAAGGCTTGAGAGATAGGTACACTTGATTTGCAATGCTCTGAATTTATAGATCCTCAAATTTACGTCATTTGAACCTCAAATATAGATTATATTACATGACAAAGATCCAGAAACAAATCCAAGAGCTGCATCGGTCACAGCATGTGCACACCCATGGGTGAATGCATGTGCGTGTGAATGTATGTGGGCCCCTTAATAGCATATGCATCATAATTATCAAGTTAACTTTTAACTTCACTTTCAAACACAGAATCCAGATCGAAAGTCATGACCACTCCACATAACTACAGGGAATCCAGATACAATATCAATAACAGCTTAAATCAACCTGATCCAGTCACAATGGGCTGTCTGTAGCTTTTTAATGCCATTTCTTAACAGTGTGTTTATGGTGTCTGCTCCTTAGTGATCTCACATGTACCCTTCTTACTGTCTTTGGCTATTAATCCTTGTGGATTACCAGATACATTTGATTTAAAATCGCCTGAATTGATCCTCTCATTGATTTCCTTTTAAGTTCACCTCCAAACAAAGAACCAAAATAAAGAAACAAACTCTAAGATTTACACTGGAACCCATGTTCATATGTTATATCAATGGGTCTACGCATAGCTTAAAAAAAATCTCACTATTTTTTCAAAATAAAAACCTTTTAAATCCGTCTTAGGATTTAAATCTTAGGTAGCGATTTTTATCAAGATTTTGGCGTTTTTCTTTTAATAAAAGCTTTATTTTGTTATTGTACTTTTGCACTCAATAAAGGTGGATACATTAATCAAATCTATTTAACCTAATAGAGTTTCTTGTGCTCTTGAGTTGTACTTTAATAATGTAGTCTTATATAAATACATATAAAGACATAGATAGCAAAACATAGATATGGGAGTAACTTTTTTCCAAATTTTAAATGATTTTCGTTTTTTTCTCTTTTCAAAAAAAAAGTTCATTTTATTTTTTATTTTTGTATTCCATAATAATTGATTAAAAAAAAATTATTGTATCCTTGAGTTGAACAATGGTAGATATATTAGTTAGGCAAGCGTATTCTTATGTAAATACATAGATAGAGATAGATAGTAGACCATTGATAGGTAGACAGATAGATGGATAAAAAGGAATAAAGATTGCAAAAAGTTTAGATAGATGGATATATAGATGGATGGATGGATGAATGGGTAGGTGGGCACTAGTTAACCTCGTTGATGGTATAAATAAATAAATAGCTAGAGAGGTAGAAATTCGATGAAATTATCAAGATCGATCATTGATTGATTCAAGATAGATGGATGGATTTTTCTTTACATATTGTATGTGTTTTTGTACCATGGACGTAAAACAGTATTTACCCTTTATTGCATGTACTCTAGGTGAAAATGTAAAAGATAGTAATCTAAGAGTGAATAAAAACCTTAATTTTTATCTTGGATTATTTAAATCTCTACAATTTGAACGATTTAAATCTCGATTTAAATTTCTACTTTGTACTAAGGGTCTATGTATGTGTATGTGAATATATGTGGGCCTCAGATTCTGGCATGGATGTGTGCATGCATGCATATCATGTTTGGAGCAGTCATAGACATGTATCAAAAAGATCTGATTATCAAGTTCCATTTTGACTTCATTCAAAAACAAATCGAACTTGGATACAAAGTAAACTGCCAAACCATGAAACTTATATCAATTTTTACAACCCATTATGCAAAGTCTTTTCACAATCACCATCTGAACACCTAATGGATAAACTAAGTAAAAACTTTTATTTTATTTTCTTTTTAAGCATCCATCCAGATGCATAAATAAAAAAAGACACTTCATGGTCTCAAAGATGTTAAAAACAACAAGGACAAAGGCCTTTCATAAAAGTGAACAAAGGAAACTTTCTGAGTCTTTCTTCTGTGTATGTGAGAGAGAGAAGGGGAAGGAAGGGGGGGAGGGGGGGAGAAGGGTTTTAAAAACTTAAAGAATAGAGGACTGAAGCTCCCATTTCTTCTTTCCTCTTTTTAACACAAACAGAAGATCCTTGCTAAAAAGTGAAAGCATGCCCTCTATAAGGAAAGAATTACTTACCAGCCGCATAGTATGTGCACTAACATTCCCTCCTTCATGATCACTGCAACAGATATACTAGAACACTTCATAAGCATGAGCAAATCAACAAAACTAGCCCAAAAAGTTCACAGAAATGTGCAATTGCATACATATTATACATACAGAATCAGACAGTTTGATTGTGTAACTCGGGTACATAATGTTCTATTTCTTAAAATGGGAAGCAAACCTCCTTTTTTCTTTTCCCTTTTTTTTTTCTCTTCTTTTCTTCTTTTGTTTTGTGTGTGTGTGTGGTGGGGGGTTATATACATGAAAAGAAAACATTCACCTTGCAATCATATGATCTGCTTACTGAAGGATTGAAAAATAATGATTGATTAACTATATGCTCCATAAAAACAACGAAGGTGGTAAGGTTTGTAAGGTTCGGTTCGAACTAGGTTCGAGGGAAGAACTTTACCTCAAAGATAAGGTCCGCCATCAAAATTGTAGACATAAATATAAATATAAAATCGTATATTCATTTATTTATAATACATGTACGTTCGGAAACATGATGAATGATAGGACCTGGATGCCAATATAATAAATGTGTATTTAAGCTTTTGAAAATCGCTATGCACAATTTTAAGAATAAGAACATGAATCTTAACAGAAAAAAAGAACCTTGAGAACCTTACGCAATGGAATGGAAAGAACCCGAAGAACCTTGCATGTGATTCAGTTTGCAAACCGAATCTAACTTGAAAACCACCCTTGGCTTTTCCCCACCAAATGAAAAAAGAGAGTGAACTGAGTTTCTTTCAATGATTTGAATGTGAAGTTTGATTTGACTTTTCGTTCCATATGTGAAACATGCTGGTTCTACAACTCAAATTGATAATGCATTCTCTGGGTGCACCTAAGTTACAGCGGGACGCGCTCCTGAGTCCTAGGGAAGGCAATGCTTAGCCGAGATGGCTGGTGTCCCCTTGCACCTATCTGAAACAGCAAAACTTCCACAGGATGGTTTCTTGTCACGAGCCTGTTTGGGGTCGGAAATCAGGGACGGTTCTGCCATTGGGACGATTTTTCAATTGTTAGGGAAATCTAACATTACCATCGCATCCAAAGCATGCCAAACTTTAAAAACAATTGTCTACTTGCCTTGTTTCGACGTCTAGAGACCTTGTTTCGATTTAGTGACATCATCAATTTGTAATTGCCCTTCAAAACCTATATAAGGAGAGCTTGGCCACATACATCCTCAATCTTTCCCATGCCTATCTTGGAAGCTCAAGGAGTCGCATATTCTTGTCTTGCTCTTTATTGTAGTCATTTCTAATCTAATTTTTGGATATCTAGCCTTGTCCTTTTGTAATCTCGTAGTATGAGATCATGTCCAGTTATTTCTTGTATCTAGTTCATCTCCCTCAAGGAAGCTCTTGTAATTCTCATATATTTTTTCACATTAGAATCTAGAGTTATGGGATCTCTTGTATCTTGATTATTGTCTCATCCAGTTATTCATAGCTATCAAACATGTGTTATGGGACTTCTTGTAACAATTGTATACTCTTCTATCACCTTGTGTGGTTGATCTTGTAATCAAAAGTATATTTTAAAAGTCTTATCTAATTTAGTCAGAGGGCACAATCTAGTGCTCATCTTACATTTTGGAAAGACTAGCTTTTAACAAAGGCCAGACACCATATGAAAAACAATTGAATGGATTGTGGCATCACTTCAAAATCTCCAACAACAAGTGGATGACCTAACTCGTTGACAAACACAACTTAAGATGTGACATCCCTTACATCTAGATGAAGTAATCCAAGGGTTGCAAAAACGAATTAAAAATCCTCAAACAAATCAAGGAAAGAATAAGCAAATCAATATCCTGATTCATCTTTCAAAAAGGCATAGTTGTAAGCAATGCTCAAGGCAATGCATTGCTCAATGCTAATGCATTAACAACATGGCAATGTTTGGGCCCGAAAGTTGTTAAAACGTTGCAAATATTCTTTTTTTCCTCTTCTTTTGTTTGCTCCATATGCTCATGAATGATGAAATGCATTTTTTGCCACATACGACATGTTGTAGCCACACGATGCATATATGTATTATGTATAATGTATTTACTATTATACTCTATTGATGAATGATTAATTTGATGTATGCTTTTTTTAGTTATTTGAAAGATGATATATATATCAATGTTGCATCGGTTGGCAAACCGCAAGGCAAGTAAGGTACGTTCAGTGCTGTTCAATTCGGTTCATGCGGTGCCATCTGGTGCGTGCCAATTTTTATGCTTTGATTAATATCTGATGAACCCTATCGTAGAACATTCATCGAGTTTTTTCACACGACTCCCGAGCTACAGCACCCAACTTGCTCCCTCCCGAGTCCCATCCACTTGCTCCAGCCTCGGACCTCGCTCCCATCCACTTGCTCGCTCCCTCATACATGCGACCTCGGCTTTAGAGCCAGCGAGAGAGAGAGAGAGAGAGAAAGAAAGCGAGAGAGAGAGAGAGAGACCTCAAGCCAAAGAGGCCAAAGGCACCAACATTAAGGAACTTGCACTCTCTAGAGTGTGAGAGTCTAGAGAGTAATAGTGATATTCAAGTCTTTAGTGCCCACTACCCTCTTGGATTTTTATCATCACCATGCCTCGTGGAATTTCTACTGTGCGGAAGGACCATATCTCGAGCCACTCACTTACAAGTGCGGTAGGCTCCGATTCCGGCATGCATAGATGGGTATGCAAGTATTGTGGCAAGACATATTGCATCACCACGATGCCTCTCATTCATCATGTATCGGGATTGGGAGGGATGAGAATTGAGGCATGTACGACAGTCTCCCAAGAGATTGTAGAAAGAGAATAATGTTTCACATGCAGCTTCATCGGCCCGTCGATGTGATTCGACGGCCACTTCTATCGATTTACTGGAGGAGGCCGAGGTAGCCATGGGAGAGAGAGGGCCTATTTGTAGCACATTGAGAAGTAGAACATCTTCCCAATGTGAAGAGCATGAATCATGTGATGATCCAATAGGCGAGTCCTCCCAACGACCTAAGCAAAGAGAACTTCATTCATCTTTCTTATCTGTTGGATTGCAAAAGCAACGACAAAAAGTTGATGACATTGAGATTGAGCGTTGCATCTTAGAGTGCAACCTCTCTTTCAATGTAATCTGTATGGATGCATGGAAGCGAATGGTCAAAGCGATTGCTCAAGTAGGTCCATGTGAGAATTGGCATGGAGTGGATTACTATTGATTACGTGGGCCTATGCTTGTGGAAGAGAACGAGAGAATAGAAGTCCTCTTAAGTTCCATAAAATTGGGTTGCCAAGTATATGGATGTTCTATTTTGTCTCATGGTTGGAGTGACATGAGACGTCACCATATCATCAACATTATGGTTTCATCTTGCTTGGGCACATATTTCTTGAGAGCCATAGATTGTAGCAAGGTAAGAACAAGGATCACTGCATAACTTATCTTCGAGCATATTAAAGTGGCCATACAAGGGGTGGGGGTAGAGAATATGGTACAAGTTATCATGGATAATGACTCTAATTGTAAAAGGATGGGGGAGTTGCTTGAGAGAGATTTTCCCACGATTTTTTGGACCCCTTGCAGAGCTCATTGTCTTGACTTACTTTTTAAGATATCGGAAAGTTATCATGGTTAGATCCTATTGTTCGTGATGCTAAGCGCATCACAACTTTCATATGCAAAAACCATCAAGCTTTGGGTATATTTAGAAGCTAGGGCCAAAAAGAGTTGGTCTGTCTATCTAATACTTGATTCACATACATTTATCATGTTTTGAGTCCTCTATATGATTGCGTGGATCCCCTTCGAATGACCACTATAGACATGAGATGGACTATGGCACAAGGACAGACAAAGGCTACACGTTATGTGCAAAGGAAGGTTTTAGATATGGACTTTTGGATGGATATTCAAAATATTATCCCGATTCTCAAGTTCATACATGTTGCACTTTGAGTTGTTCATATGGAGGGATCCACTATTGGCCTTGTTTATCATTTATACCCGCAGATGCAACATGCCATATCATCATCATCATTATCGATCTCCAAGTATCTTATTTGTGTAATTTTATCGTAAATCTTAAATTTATAATTCAATTGTCTATTTTTATATTTCATGATACATATTGACTACTTTTTCTTTTACCTTTGAACTTTGAACTTTATTTTAGGAAAAATGATGTATTGCGGCTTGTTGATTCATGATGGGACAATCTATCACGCCCCATTCATGGATTCACATGTCTTTTACATCCATATTTTAAAAGTTCTAAGTTGTGGGATAACAGTACACTTTGTCATATGAAGGACTTATATATGGAGAGAATTTTGTCTCCCGATGATTAGATTGCATTCGCCGATTTCTCTTCCTTTATGGGAATTATAGGCATTGCATATGCTCGTACCACCTCCGTACGACCAAAGGTGACATCTCGGCCATTGGAATGGTGGAACCACTATGGATATGGCCATCCACATATGTCATGACATGCTTTGCGAGTCTTCTCTCAGGTATATATATTCACATCTAATTTTTTAAGCTAATATAATGGTGAACATTCGACTTTTGTTTAAATGTGTCATATGATAATTGAACATCGATGTAGGATTCATCTGCATCACTTTGTGAACGTAATTGGAGCACGTTTTCTCTAGTGCACACCAAGCTCCGTAATTGCTTGAGTGTTGCACAGCTAGAGAGAGTGGTCTTTTGTAAGGCCAACTTACATTTATTACACAGCTTGAGGGATCTTAAAGGTCCTAGACAAGTATGTTGTCAGTTGATGAAACATGCAATAGTATTTTTTTTAATTATATATATACGTATTTTCTATTAATCAAGTTTCATATATTTTCAAGGTGTTGCCTTCAGTATTTAAGACCGCTCTCACGACTGGTACGGACATTCAGGTAGAGTCGTATGTTCATGATGAACAAGATGACATGACATCTATCGTATGTTACATTTGGAGCTGGAGATCATTGATCAACGAGTTACAAGAGCTCGCTCAGAGACGCTATCCAAATCGAGTCGATGACAAGCGCGGAGTGATACTCCATCTAGCAATGTTGCACCTAGACGAGGAAGGTGCAAGTTGCACGCATGCAAGAGAGGAGATCCAATACCACCACATGAGGATATACATAATGATTTACAGGATGATCCACTTGCAGATATAGAGATTGATGTATCACTTCCAAATTACGACGATGATGGAAATCCTATCATTATGGATGTTGTTCCTTCATCAAAGTCTTCTTCATCAGATTCCTTTACCATGGATGACACATAGTAGTGACTAGTTACCAGTTGCTAGTGGACTTTGCTTATTAGTGATCACATTCATTGTTGTTGTTTAGTTGTATTCCATGGACCATGATCTATTATGAATTTGCAAGGGTCACTCGTTATGAGATGATTATGTTGGACGATGGATCTTCATATATGATCATTGATATATGGTCATTGGTTATGATTTTGTATTTGTCATTGACATTGTATGTTTTATAATCCATGTGGTGGTTGTGAATCCTGATTTCTATCTACTTTTGGTTATTGTCTTTCAAGCTTTGGATTATCAATTCATATGGAAATTCACTCTCACTTTGATACGTAGGTTCCATATGTAGTATGTATGATGTTTTAAAAGTTATTATGTAATGTGTTTGAATTTGGAAATGACATGTGTCCTATTAGATGCATGATGTTATATACATACATACATACATACATACGTACGTACGTACGTACATACATACATACATACATATACATTTAATGCACCTTACGCACCTTACTTCGGAGGTAAGGTTTTACCCGAGCCTTAAATGCATCGAATTGAACACACCTAACTGATGATTTCACTTGGCATGAGGACTATTTCATAAGCCAATTTAGATGGGGTTTAATAGATGATATGAAGGACCTACTCACAAGGCCAAAGATCAAGACATTGAATGAATACATATTCCAAGCCATTCAATGTGATAACCATCTTTTTGAAAGAAAACAAGATAAACAAATAGAGGGAACCAATGGAAACCTTTTAATCCTACTTATGAGGAAGAACCTATGCCCAAACCTATGAAAATAGACATAAACAGATTCCAACCCCTATCTCTACAAGAGAAACACAGAAGAAGAAATAACAAACTATGCCTCTATTGTGGGGACCTTGGCGATATTGCAACAAATTGTCCCAATAAGAGTACAAAATTAGAGTTGCACTCATCCTTGTAGAACAAGGAAACGAGGAAGTCGAATTCGCAAGGAGATCGTACTAAGGAAGTCGAATTCTCAAGGAGATCGTGCAGCATCACCATGATCTAAGAAAGGATCTTATAATTCCAACAACACCCATAGAATGTGCCTTGCCCTTTTCAAGTTGATCATGCCTAAGAAGACCCTTTCCCTTAAAGTCTTCGTCGATTCTAGAGCCTCCTCATGTTTTATGGATGAAAGACTTCATAAATAAACACAGAAGTCCAATACTTCATAAGAACAAACCACTAATAGCTGAAGTAGTAGATGGATGACCTCTAGCATCTTGAAACATTACTAAGGAAACTCCAAAGTGGACATTAGCTCTAATAGATTACTCAAAGATGGTGGTATCACTTATCAAGCTTACAAGAAATGCAAAATTCTATTGGAACGAATAGGTAGAGAAAACCTTTCAGACTCTAAAATCAGCAACATCAATGCTCCAATTCTAGTTCATCACAATCGGACTAAGCTGATTTTCTTCGAGATAGATGCATTTCACTTTGCCTTGGGAGCCATTCTATCTTAGCATGGGAATGATGGACACCTACATCTAGTCACATACCATTCAAGTTATTGTGCACATAGATCACAAGAATCTAGACCACCTGCATCCTAAACAAAAGATAATCCCAATGAAGCAATCCCATGATATCCTTGAAGTAGGTCATTCCAAAGTGAATAAGATAATAGAGCTCATATCAAGAGATTTCTAGTGGCCCATATGTAGAAGGAAGTAAAAGAATATATCAAGATTGGAGAGATCTAAGCTGACTCTCCATAAACCTTACGTCTCTCGCAACCCTTACCTTACCTATTCAAGCATGACCATGGTCTTCATTGTCTATGGATTTTATCACATATCTACCATATGCTGGAGAAGTATGATGCCATTCTTGTTGTAGTGCATAGTGTCATTGTTAGCTCCTCCGAGCTCAACAAGTCAAGACACAAACAACGATAGAAGGTGGACATGAGACTCACCTCTCAACCATAGAGCCAAGACAGCCTCACCCTTGAGCCTAGGAGACTCCAACCAAGCAAGCAACCACCTCCAAGGGACAGGTATCCCATACCACTAGCCCCCCACCGGTACGTGACAAGGCTCTTCCAAAGAGCCAAAAGTCCAAGTGCCTCATATGAGGAAGGTCCCACAAATGGGCCCATGGATCCTATTTATCAGCTCAAAAGAGCAGATGGCCCAATCAATTGGGCAAACAATTTATATTTGGTCAAACACTTTAACTACATGCACCCATTCAAATGTCCTTTAATTTTGGGGATGTTCAACATTTTCCCCATTCTTTCTAATTGTAACAGACTCAACTCACTCCCAAGACAAAAAAGACTCAGACCCATTACTCCACCCTAAACCCTAGAAATCTTCTACATCAGCTTTGAAGAGAGTGTGTGTGTGTGTGTGTGCGCGTGCACTTGCTATCTCTTGCACACTTTGAAGAGTCGTCTTGGAGTTTATGTGTAAGATTCTTCATAATCCTCTACATCCTTGTTCTCCTCCTCATCATGGTTGGATCGATTCACGCACAGGTCATAATACAATACTCAAACTAAAGTACCAACACATTGAACATACGGTACTTATTCAATATGCTACTTATAAACAATGCATAATACCAAAAAAAAAAAACATGAATATACTACATGAACAATAAATAAACATTTCATATATTGATAAGCATTCATAATTGCATTCATACACACACTTATATTTTTAAAAAAAAAAGTGTATATATTACATGTACTTATTTACTTTCATATTCAACAATGCACCAAAAGCACCAAACCTCAAGGCTCCATTCGGTTCTCAAACCAAACAATATACATGCTCTTGTAGCATTCTTTAGTTAATTTGAATCATATCAATAGTGGCATATATCTATCTTGTTTCTTGGGCTACCAAGACTATGAACTCAAACAACATAAAGAAATACAAGATATTGCCCAATATTGATAGCAAAAAATTATAAATACATAATAATAAACAAAAAGTATGTATGTATGTATGTATGTATGTATGTATATACGTATGTACATACGTACGTACGTACTGTATCTATGTATGTATGTGTGTGTATATGTGTGTATGTATCTCTCTCTCTCTCTCTCTCTCTCTCTCTCTCTCTCTCTCTCTCTCTCTCTCTCTCTCTCTCTCTCTCTCTCTCTCTCTCTCTCTCTCTCTCTCTCTCTCTCTCTCTCTCTCTCTCTCTCTCTCTCTCTCTCTCTCTCTCTCTCTCTCTCTCTCTCTCTCTCTCTCTCTCTCTCTCTCTCTCTCTCAGGGCGCAGCTCGTCAGGGCGGGGCACAGCAGATCTCGCGCAGGTCATCAGGGTGGATGCTGCCACAGTACCTCCATCTGCTCTCACGCAGCTCATCAGGGTGGGGTACAGTAGCTCTCGTGCAGGTCGTCAGGGCGGATGCTGCCACAGTACAGCAGCTTGTTCAGGGCAGCCGTCAGAGAAGACTCTACAGTGTTCACGGGCCCCTCTACCCGCAGCTTGCGCCTCACAACGGTCGCATACATCAGAAATCCTAAATCTGATTTGCCTCCCGAAACCCTAAATCTCTGAGCCATGGAGGTAGAGTGTCCTTGCCCCGGACTAATAACAGTTGCCTACAGTTATTAGCCACTCCCACCCTTGCTCCATCACGCATCGGGCGCGCTCCCGTCTTCATCGCAAGTCTTTGGGCTCAGCACGCTCAGCATTTTTCCATCTTTGAACACCATGACCGCTACGGCTAAGAAGGACGATTTGACAAAAATGGAGGACAAACTGACCATAGCTATCAAAGAAAACAAGAAGATGGTGGACTCCACTATCACGACCATCATCAACTGCCTCTCAAAGCTCGAGAAAGAAGTAGAAACATGTCATAAAGAGAGGGAAACATGGAAGAAAGAGAAAGAAGAGTGGGAGAGGGAGAGAAAGAAAGAGAAAGAAGAATGGGCTAAGGAGAGGGCGAACATGAAAGAGGAATTGGAGCTCCTCAAAACTTCAATGGTCTCTCTCACACCCGAAGAGGGAGAGATTAATATGAACACGACAGAAGCTCTCAAAGAAGAACTCACCAAAGCTTTGACCGCGAGCATGGAAAACAAGTTAGAAGCTACCAAGGAAGGGTGCATCGACATAGTGAAGAAGAATATCAAAAAACAAGCCAAAGAGGAAGCACAAAAGGAAGAAGCCTTCATAGTGCACACCACCATTGAGGAAGAAAAGATGAGACATGCCCGTCGTCTCAATGTACGTATCACAAGCATTATAGAAAAAGAAGGCTCTACCCCCGAGTCCGATGGGAAGACACTATGCAAGCTACTCAGCTACAGAGAGGAGTCCCTCCCATTCATCAAATCTTGGAGAACGGGACGAGACCCCAAGAAGAAGAGAGCTCTCATTCTACACTTCCCTTCCGAAGATGTAAGATCTACTTTCCTACGCAAGAGTGATTTTGAGAGCACTTGATGGCCCCCCATCTACCTTGATGATTATCTCGCACCCATGCAGGTAGCACACCACCGTGCATCCATGCCGAGAGTACACCAAGCTCGCAAAGAAGAAAAGAAGGCTTCATACAGAGATGGTCGTGTCATCATTGATGGCAAGGCCATCCCATAGGGATTCGCGGCCTATGAGACACTCGAAGAGATACACCTTGCAGTTTGGAACTGCAATGGAGATCTATGGACACATCCAGAGAGGTTGGAAGAGGTGCGCAAAGGCAAAGACATCATTATGCTCACGGAGACACGTGAGAGCCCAGAGCGGGGCCTACCTCGAGTCCACGGTTTCCAGTGGGAGTCCACATACAGAGAGTGTGCACGTCAGCACACCACCAGAGGATCAGGAGGAGTAGCCATACTCTTCAAAGATGGACTTCAGAGCAGGATACAGATAGTCGCACGTGATTCACAGGCAAGATATCTTTGGATTCGACTCAAGCTCTCACAGGACCATATCATCTTCATAGCGTTATGCTACTTTGCTCCTTCTAGCTCGTGGTTTGCTATCATAGATCGAGAGGAGGACTCACCATACACTTGCTTGTCGGAAGAGATTACAGAGTACTCTGCATTAGGGGAAGTCTTCCTTATGGGAGACTTTAATGCAGAGTACTCCTCACTTACTCAGACTAGGCTCTCGACATAATCTCGTTATCTATAAGGGGATGGCTCAGTGGCCTACCTCAGGAGGATTAACATGCATACCATACTCAGTCACAGATGGCGGGGGGGTAGAGTAGATTACGTCATGGGATCCAGAGAGTCCATCCACCTACTTACCTCATTCACCATCCCTCCCATACCCATTGGGGCCGATCACACATTCCTCGCGATCTCCCTCAAGGGAGACACCCCTATATGCACACCCGCAGCACGCAGCCCACACATCACCATCCACTTCACACACGAGCTAGCTCACATATATGCGGCTCAAGTCGAGAAGGGTCTTCTCTTGCTTCATCCTCACACTCCACTGTCCCTACTCACCTCACAGATAGCCTCAGTTCTTCAGACATCAGCCATCAGCTCCTTCCCACACACCATCCATTCTCGTCACACACCTCCTCCGGCGACTATGCCACAACATCGCTGGTATGATGAGAAATGCAGAGATCTTTACCGCTGACTACAACCTTAGCAAGCATTGGGAGAGATCAGAGAGAGAGAGAGGCCAAGGGACGGATGAAGACTCTCACACGTCGGAAGAGGCGAGCCTTTGAGGAGGCACAAGAGCTTGAGCTATATCATCTCTTTATGAGTATGGACACTGCTACAGCATGGCGTACCCTACGAGAGCCACGCACGACCACACCTATTGGGGACCTATACACATGGCATGATTATGCTCAGAGATTATATGAGGTACCTGGGAAGCCTCCCATTCCCCATCCACTTGAGCCTCACCCTACTAGTTCTTCTCTCTTCACAGCAAAGATGGTTGAGAGGGCCATAGGACGACTGCGACATGGACGTTCGACAGACCACACGGGATTGCAGAGCGAGCATCTCATATATGTAGCCTCCACTATAGCCCCGTTGATTGCACACGTCTTCAATCGGGCTATAGAGGAGGGCTTCCCAAAGGAGTGGACTAGGCACACCATTGTACCTATCCACAAATCTGGCGACACCCTGGACCCAGGGAACTACAAGACCATCATGATTGGCCACACCATGGCCAAACTATACGGTGTCATACTTGAGGCAGAGCTCAGCTCGACCCCGTGCTATAGGATATTGGGCCCTGAGACTACACTGACACCAGATTGCGGAGATCGAGGCTCGTGACCATCGCGCCATGGAGGAGAGACGATCCCAGATGATGGTTGATCTTGACTCCACCTCCACCTATGTATTACATCTTACACCCGCCCACTATCACAGGATGGAGCTAGTTAGTCGTTTCAGCTGCATTCTCATGCTTGTTGTACTACCCTTTGCATATAGACTATCATAGATATCGCACTCCATACATCCCCCCACTTTCATGGGTATCTCCACATGCATACTACGGAGACCTATATCAGCTTTACCAGTTTTTTTCAATACTTTTATCTTTTCTTATTGACAGAAGATACATCCACTTGTCTCATAGGCCGAGGCCAAAGATACATCCATGTACATCCACTTGTCTCATAGGCCGAGGCCAAAGATACATCCATGTACATCCACTTGTCTCATAGGCCGAGTTTGGCCTCCTAATAAACATAAAAACACTTTCCTTTCCTTTCCTTTCCTCTCTCTCCAGTTGTGCATGACTATGGGAGACCAGCGACCCTTGGGACGCTTTCTCACAGCAGCATACGAGACGCGAGAGCGATCACTACAGCCCACACATCAGCCACGGGTGAGTACCCAGCAGACCATTACACAGTTCTTTCAGCGAGCTGAGCTACATCAGAGAGGTCCATCTATAGGGCTCACGCTCCAACAGGCAGCAGCACAGAGAGCACGGCGCCGACCACGCATGGGTGGATATGGTCGACCACGACTATATCAGGAGGATATCTCACGCATCAGGACAGCCTACGACCACATGATGGAGCCTAGGCGTACCACCACCCCCTAGGTTGTCTTCCTTCAGGAGGCACTCAGACCACCACCGATGTACCACATACTACACCCACCTCCACCCATCACAAGTAGCTAGGGTGTTTTTACTCACATTATGGATCCCCCATGTATTAGGTGGCCACTATCTGCAGAGTCAGAGCCACGTCTCCCCAGCCTTTTCTAGCCCTATATAGCTTTGTGTAGCGATATACTTTTTTATTTCATTTCATCTTCTACACAAGGTTACTACACTTGTACATGGTTTTTCTCTCATAGGCCAAGTTTGGCCTCTAGAAGACGTTAATATGACTTTCTTTCTTTCCTCCTTCTTCTTCTTCTTCTTCTTCTTCTTCTTCTTCTTCTTCTTCTTCTTCTGCCTCTCTCTCTCTCTCTCTCTCTCTCTCTCTCTCTCTCTCTCTCTCTCTCTCTCTCTCTCTCTCTCTCTCTCTCTCTCTCTCTCTCTCTCTCTCTCTCTCTCTCTCTCTCTCTCTCTCTCTCTCTCTCTCTCTCTCTCTCTCTCTCTCTGCGTACATAGAGGGCTTTCTGTGAACCTTGGTAAAACGAAGGTTATGATTTTTCATACATCAGCACAGGTGAGGAGACATAGTTCTTTCACAGTAGCAGGCGGACCGATTGAGGTAGTCAGATCATATGTCTATCTCCGAGTGACATTCACAGCAGCCTCTCGAGTTTTCTCTATGTCTCAGGCAGCCCGGGATCGCATCACACGTGGATACACACCACTAGCCTTGATGGAGAGACAATGCCACTAGGCACACTTTTAGGAGCCCCGCACAAAGGGATGGCTCTTCGACACTTTGGTTACACCAGCGCTCATGTATGGAGCATCCATATGGGGGCCGGGGTTAGCTACATCAGCACGGATAGCATTGGAGAGGCCACAGATTCTCATGATTGCCAGACTCATCCGCAGCAAGCCTTCGACACCACATGATATCATCAGAGCAGAGCTCGCTATACCACTGATGGTAGTAGAGGCACTCTTCCAGACAGTATGCCTATTACACAGGATCCGGAGCATGGATACAGAGCGCATCACTTATGGAGCTTTCCAGGCATCACGTGACATGGCATTAGCAGGAGACACATCCTCATGGTACGCACAAACACAAGATTGGCTGGCCCACCATGGGTTTGACATAGACATACTACCACCACTACAGTATGACTTACAGTTCCGCACCTATTCACTCTCCCATCAGGAATAGGGTCATTCGACAGGAGATATGGCATACATACATACAGAGGACATGGATTAGCCCCATGGGTACATTGCCACCGAAAATGCTTCACTACCATGAGCATTTTCTACAGATCTCAGACAAGGGCTTCAGTGAGACTCCACAATACATGCAGACATACCTACCACACCAACTCCGAGTCGTCATTGGGCAGCTTCGAGTTTCATCACATCAGCTCGAGATCGAGAGTTACTAAAGTTGTACATGGTTTTGTCTCATAGGCCAATTCGGCCTTTCGAAGACGTTAATCTCTCTCTCTCTCTCTCTCTCTCTCTCTCTCTCTCTCTCTCTCTCTCTCTCTCTCTCTCTCTCTCTCTCTCTCTCTCTCTCTCTCTCTCTCTCTCTCTCTCTCTCTCTCTCTCTCTCTCTCTCTCTCTCTCTCTCTCTCTCTCTCTCTCTCTCTCGCAGACACAAAGGGTTATATGTGAACCTTGGTAAAACCAGGGTCATGATCTTTCATACATCAGCACAGGTACGCAGACATAATTTGTTCATAGCAACATTGTTCACAGCAACAAGTGGACCGATTGAGGTGGTAGGATCATATGTTTACTTCGGGGCGACATTTACAGCAGCATCATGGGTCTTCTCTACGTCTCAGGCAGCCCGTGACCGCATCACACGTGGGTATGCAGCATTAGCTTTGATGGAGAGACAATGCCACCAAGCATATTTGCAGGAGCCCCGGACAAAGAGGTGGCTCTTCGACACTTTGGTTACGCAAGCACTCATGTATGGGGCACCCATATGAGGACCAGGCTTAGCTACATCAGTATGCACAGCATTAGAGAGGCCACAGATCCTCATGATTGCTAGACTTATCCGTAGCAAGCTGAAAGATCCCAATTAGCTACCTGCCACTCTCCTCCCAACCTTAAATAGCCCTTGCCCTTGGCACCTCTAGAATCTTCTCTAAGGTCCAAACTCTCCTCATATGGCCACTCTGAGGAGATGGAATAACCTTGAAGATCCGTGCTAGAGCCTTGGCTCCCCCGAGCTCTGGTCCTTGACCCGGCTAGGGTCCTCGACCAAATGCAGGTAGACCAATGGTAGACCATGGAGGTCTAAATAAATCTAACACTCTCTCCCCCTTCTAGAGATCACTGTCCTCAGTGATCAGGGAAGGAAAGTGTTTGCGAATCAGAGCTTCTGATTCCCAAGTAGCATCTGTGAGTGGACGGCTAGTCCATGCTACTAAATACTCTGGTATGGAGCGATTTCTCAACTTCCGCTCCCTCTTATCAAGAACCTGAAATGGAACATCTGGCTGAGACGCTCTATTTTCTAAAGCAACTAAACCATCTACGCAATTCTCATCTCGAGAAATGTATGGTCTCAACTTGCTAACATGGAAAACTGGGTGAACTTTGCGATTTTTTGGCAATTGCAATTTATATGCGACATCACTAATCTTCTTGATTAGTGTCCAAGATCCACAAAATCTAGGGGATAACTTGGTTTCTGACCCACTGTCAATGATGAACCAAATGGGACCTGTAAAAACACACGATCTCCCTCTTGAAACGTTCGTGGTGTTCGATGTCGATCTACAAATGCTTTCATCCTTTCAGCAGCTTGCTGGAGATTGAACTGAGCTATTTTTAAGTTAGCTTACATATCTGTCAAAAACTGTGAAGCACTCGGAGATTTCCTAGGTAATCCAATGGTAGCTGGACTATGTGGAATACATCCATAGATCACCTCAAAAGGTGCAAGCCTAGTAGTCTTGTGCTTCCAACTATTATAAGCAAATTCAACTAATGGGAGAAAACTATCCCAATCTGTTTGCTTTTCTGAAACATATGCCCGTAGCATATCTTCCAGTATCTGATTAACTCTTTCGGTCTGACCGTCTATCAGTGGATGCTCTCCACTACTCATCTTGAGTTGAACTTGAAGCTTATTGAACACGTGTTTCCAAAAATTTCCTGTAAACCTGGGATCCCTGTCTGAAACTATGGATCTAGGTAGACCATGTAGTCTAAAAATATTCTGAATAAATAGTTCCGCAACTTGCGGAGCCTCCACTCATTCCTTTGTAGGAATAAAGTGTGCCATTTTGCTCAAACGATCAACCACTACAAGAATAGCATTCTTCTATCGTGGCGTTCTAGGTAAACCCATTATGAAGTCCATGGAAATACTATCCCAACAATACTGTGGTATCTCCAATGGCTGTAGCAGACATGGAGAACGAATTCTCTCTGCTTTATTCACCTGACATTTAAAACACTGACTTACATAATTGTTTACATCTCTGAGCATCTTTGGCCACCAAAAGGTACGTCTAATCAACTGCAAAGTTTTCTCAATACCAGGATGTCCTGCACAAGGTACATCATGGTTCTCGAAAATAACCTCTTTTCTAAACTTCCCTTCTTGGGAATTAGGCACATAAATCTTTCCCTTTCTTTTGAGCAAATCTTGCTCCACTTGAAAATTTGAGAATGCTTGATCTTTATCATTTTGTGATAACTTGCTCATTATAGACTGACAATAATCATCTTCAATCTGTGAATCTTTGATTTCTTGGATCAAATCACTATCAAGAACTGTGAAGCTAATCTGATGCAAAATACGAGATAATGCATCTGCAACTGTATTCATTTTTCCTTTTCTATATAGAATTTCCATATGAAATTCTTGCATCAACTCAGCCCATCTAGCCTGTCTCCCCCGAAGATCAGGCTGAGAACAGAAATACTTCAATGTGTGATGATCCGTATACACTTTAAAAGTTGCACCATATAGATAGTGTCTCCAAATCTTCAAAGCGTGAACTATTGCATATAATTCTTGTTCATGGACAGGCCAATTTCTCTGAGCTGGAGAAAGTTTCTTGCTTTCAAAAGCTACCGGTCTTCCATCTTGAATCAAAACTGCACCAACTGCGATGCCACTAGCATCGGTTTCTATCTCAAAAGGCTTTTGGGGATCTACCACCAATAAAATTGGGGCACTTGAAACTGCTTGTTTCATTGTGTCAAAAGCTTTCTGTTGTGCACTAGTCCATACAAACTTTTGATTATTCTGTAACAAATCCGTCAATGGCGCAGCTATGTGCGAATAGCTAGCAATGAATTTCCTATAGAAACCTGATAATCCTAAGAATGATCGCAACTGGCGCTCATTCTGAGGAATCGGCCAACCAAGGATCACAGAAACTTTCCGTGGATCCATTCTAATTCCATCTGCAGAAATTATATGTCCTAAATACTCAACCTCAGATAAACATAGCTGTGTCTTTTCTGGATTGACGTACAAAGTATTGTCATCCAACATTTGAAATACTGTACGCAAATGACATTCATGTTCTTCCAAACTTTTACTATAAACCAACAAATCATCTACAAAATCAACCACAAACTGACCAATGAAAGGACGAAAAATATCATTCATGAGCATCATAAAGGTAGCTGGTGCATTAGTTAAACCAAAAGGCATTACAAGATACTCATAATGACCAAATCTAGTACGAAAAGTTGTTTTATGTACATCATCGTCCTTAACTCTTATTTGATGATAACCTTTTTAAGTCTATTTTACTATATACAATAGCACCTCCTAGTGCATCTAGAATATCATCAATGCGAGGCATCGGATATCTGTGTTTTATTGTAACTTTATTTAATGCTCTAAAGTCTATACACATCCTAAAAGATCCATCCTTTTTGCAAACCAAAAGCACTGCGGCTGCAAAAGGTGAATAACTGGATCTGATAAGTCCTTTGTCAAGATACTCCTCGACAGTACGACGTACTTCTGCCTCCTCTTGCAGACTCATTCGATACGGCTGTCTGGCCGGTGGATGAGCTCCTGGTACTAGCTCAATCCTATGCTCCACTTTTCTGCGAGGCGGAAGACCTGAAGGTAACTCTGAAAGAAACAAGTGGTGGAATTCAGTTTTCATTCTAGAAGCTAGCCGAGCCTCTAGACTAGTTTTAACCTGTAAATTTAACAACTCTTTATGCTCAAAATATAAGAAATACAAATACTTACACTCTGCTTTTACCATCGCAGAGGTAGATGCTCGTCTGTACACCTTGACGTCCGGCTCTCCACGGATGGTAATGCGGCGACCATTATGATTGAACTGATATATGTGGGTCTGAAAATCAATAGTTGGCTTCTTACTTGCATGCCACTGTTTACTGAGGACGAGATCAAATCTAGCCAACCTGGCGATCTCGAAATCTAGCTCATCTTTATAAGTTTGTATCTGGACTGGTAATCCAAAAACTCGTCGATCCCAGATCTCAGATCCCTTCCCATCTGCCAACTCTACCCTATAGGTGTATGCAGATGGAGTAGTCTTAAACTTCAGTTTCTTGACTAAGGAAGAGTTAATAACATTATGTGTGGATCCTGTATCAAATAGAACTTTAACGAGATGTCCATGAACTTCCCCACTCATGACGACCAACTCGGTGTCTGGAAACTGATACCCTTTCTAAGCTACTGGGGATAACACCACATCTGGAACATTCTTAACCTTCTTAGTCACTGTTATATTTAAGATGGGTTGTTTATCTTTAGATGGAGGATCCATCTCAGTGTCTCTAGCTAGAAGATCAAAATCTGAAGGCGATGATGGAGTGGATGGCGAGGACTCCTGCCTCTCCACCACCATCGCTGCAGATATCTTCTTTTTCTTCTTAGGACACATCCTGTAAGGATGCCGACCTAGGCATTCATAACAAAGACCCTCACGGCGAGCCTTTTCTTTCTGTTGCTGAGTCAAACTAGATCTCTGAAAAGCTCTATCTGCCATGGATGCACTAACTTTCCTCTTCCCACGACTCGAAGTCTGAATGACGTTCATCTGTCTGCTAGATGCTCGAACTGAAACTATAGGCTTCTTGAACCTTGTCCAAGTATTCTTTTGTCCAGAAGGCTGCAATCGAGAGCATCGCCCATCCTCCAACACCAAAGCAAGTTCTACTGCCTCATTTAGGGTGTGGCAGCGCTCCTTGCGCACAAGTGGACGTAACGTCTCCCTAAGCCCAAGAACAAATTTATGCACTTGAAGAAAATCAGGCACCTGATCTGGAATCTTCAACAAGATTTCCCTATATTTGTCTACATACTCGTGCACTGAAAGCTGTCTCTGCTCTAGGAAAAACCATGCATCTAGAGCCCTAGTACGCTCATCTGGAGGAACAAAATTATTGTAAAATATAACTTTAAAGTCTGCCCAAGTGGCCGGTTCTATCTTATCCTGCTCTATTTTCCTCCACCACCGATGAGCAACATCCATCAAACTATAAGTGGCATGCTGTATTGTCTGTTTTTCATCCTCAACATTACAAAGTCGAAAACACTGTTCCCACTTACTTATCCATTGCTCCACCTCATCTTCCGTCCTGGCACTAACTTGTCAGTGGTACTTTGGTGGGTTTAAATCTTTCACTTGCCATCTAACGTCTCTACCAGAAGAAGCCCCCACATCTGCCAATTGTATTTGAGAACTAGATGGTTCAACATATGGAACTTCCACCTGCATAGGTGTGTCGATGGGTGGCACCTCTGGTTTGGCTTGGAGGATCTTCTGAAGGGTATCCTCCATGCCTCTAACTTTAGTATTGAGATTCGTAATCTCCGTAGTATAAGGTCGCTCAAGCTCGACCTCTTCCATGGGAGTTACAACCTCATCGGGATTCATTCTCTAAAAGAAAAAACATAGAACAACTAATAAGTCATATGAATGCAACGAGGTAATACCAAACTAATGATATTCCTAATCGATCGATCGCTCGTGTAAAACATGAATTAAAAGATGTACGCTCGATCCTCTCTCAATCCCATACATTGATCACACCACAAACCCAAATCCTATACAAGTCTACATGATGACAATAGAAGCAATGGAAAATTCTAATCATAAACTCCCCAAATGAATTCCAAATGACTTCAAATTTGGTGAGAAGTAAGATGCAATGATGCCAAAACATGTCCAAAAGAGTTTCCCTTAATTGGACATTCCATCAAAGATAAATGGCAAAAAGACCAGACTTCTGCGCACTTCTCTGGCGAGTCCTCGCCAGAGGGACCAGAGAGCTAAAATAGCCTTTACACTCCTCAAACCTTATCCAAATCATATGAAATTTATATATGTCTATTGCAACACTATGCTCCAACACATATCCAAATTTCATATCATATGGATAAGTGGTGTGAGAGAACCACCCAAGTTTCTACACACCTGCAACAAATTGCCAGAGAAAATTCCCTGCACAATGACCAGAATGAATTTCACTTTTCTCTTAACTCAAAAATCCAAATGTAATGAAATTTGGAGGACAACAACTACAATAGCTAAGCTTTACAACCCAATAAAAAACTCTCCAAATGGATATTTCCACCAAGAGATATGACTCTGACAAGACACCCCTGTCAACATTCCAAAGGGTGTTCCAAGAAACAACATCTCTAAAATATTGGAATCCTTTGACCTAGTAAAATAACTCCAAAAAAACACAAAAATTGGTGAGTAGGTTAACAATTATATCAAGTACCATCATACAAAGTTTCATGGAAATTGGAGCTTCCTACATGACTTTATGATTATCACAACATGCAGCAGTACCATTTCAAGTTGCTCAACCAACAAATTAAAAAAACTCTCATGCTTTTCTGTATGCATTTGAGCTAACTCACCTATAATAAAACCATATAATGAAGTGATATGCATAAATATGCTTCCATGAGTAATAAAAAAATTCATATGCAACAAATCATTTATCATGAATTTATTTATTTACAACAAGCAAACTATGCATTGGTTCTAATTCTAACAAAACACATATAGCGAATTGTAAATGCTTAAATCAATAGAACTATATGTATATGTAAATTGATTATTAGGACAAACTCTTTGATGAGTGCATGCAAATTAATGTCCATAGATTACCAAAACCATATTTTTCTTTCAATGCATACATCCACTTACTCTTAAATAAACAACTAGTTGTAATACTAATTGCATCTTCAAATTCATACAACTGAATTTCATTGAAGAAGAATAATAATAAATGCATTGATGAATGTCCATGTACAATTGAATATTCACTCTTTATTCAATCATAAACGCATTCAACAAAATCAATCAATGAAGAATTTCAACATCGAATGCATCCTAATAGAGTAGCTATGAACAAAATCCTCTTCCTTTCTTCTACATCATTTTCTATAAGAAATTTAAGATTTGACATGACTTTTATGACCCTAAATGAAGATAAATATGAGGGAAATTATCTCCTATGGAAAGAAACCATGTCCAAAAACATCTATGAAACTCCCTCATGATACTATTCAGTCAACTTCCAAGCTCTGTACAAATGGCCATATCTACTCAAAAACTATCAAATAATGTATCATTAGAAAGCTCTTGAAGCAAGGAATCCATAGCACTTTGAATTTTTGAATTTGGATATTCCTAGCTCAAGTTATGGCCATTTTAGTGCCCCTAGGTAGGAATTTCAGAAGTGAAACTTATAGAGAATAAATGGAAATTCGATTTTTTTCCTCATAATTTCAGCTCTGTGGAGTGGGTAGGGCATGCGCCTCGTTTCTAGGAGGTGTCGGGTTCGATTCCGTTGAGCTGCTCGTATTCTTGGAAGCAAGGAAGGGAAGAAGTTTGTACTTACCTCTTGATTGCAACAATCGATAGTGACTGATAGCTTTTGCTTCCTCTGCTACACGCGATTCGAGGCAGTCCTCCCTCAACGCATGCGCGTGAACTGCTCCCCTTCTCTCTTCGCGAGCTCCACGAAATTCCTTACTAAAAAACTCCTTCCAAGAAGATGATGAGATGGCTTATTCTCCAAGACTTTCCCCTTTCTCACTCAAGCTCTGATACCAAATGAAAGATCCCAATTAGCTACCTGCCACTCTCCTCCCAACCTTAAATAGCCCTTGCCCTTGGCACCTCTAGAATCTTCTCTAAGGTCCAAACTCTCCTCATATGGCCACTCTGAGGAGATGGAATAACCTTGAAGATCCGTGCTAGAGCCTTGGCTCCCTCGAGCTCTGGTCCTTGACCCGGCTAGGGTCCTCGACCAAATGCAGGTAGACCAATGGTAGACATGGAGGTCTAAATAAATCTAACACAAGCCTTCCGTACCACATGATATCATTAGAGCAGAGCACGCTGCACCACCGATGCTAGTTTAGGCACTATTCAAGACAGTATGCCTATTACACAAACTCCGGAGCATGGATACAGAGAGCATTGCATATCGTGCTCTCCATGCATCACGTGATATGGCATTAGCACGCGACACCTCCTCATACCGGAGACACCTCCTCATGGTATGCACAGACACGAGACTATCTGGCCAACCATGGCTTTGACATAAACAGGCTACCACCACTACAGTACGACTCACATGCAACCACCTACTCGCTCTCTCATCAAGAGAGGAATAGGGTCATTCGTCAGGAGATATGGCATACATACATACAGAGGACATGGGTGAGCCCCAGGGATACATTGCCACCGAAAATGCTCTATTACCGTGAGCATTTTCTACATATATGGGACGAGGGCTTCATCCAGATTCCGAGATACATGCACACATACCTACCCTACCACCTTCGAATCTTCATTGGGCATCTCCGGGTTTCATCACATCAGCTCGAGATTGAGAGGGGTCGGTCCAGCAGAGTCCCCCGTGAGGAGAGATGGTCCCCAGTATGCGAGACAGAGGTAGAAAGTGAGGAGCATTTTGTTATCAGATGCTAGACCTACGAGCACACTTCCAGATAGAGGAGTCACTCAAGTTGTGCATGACTATGGGAGACCACCGACGCTTAAGACGCTTTCTGATTGAAGCATACAAGAGGAGAGAGCGATCACTACAGCCCACACATCAGCCACGGGTGAGTACCCAGCAGACCATTACCTAGTTCTGAAACCTAGTTCTTTCAGCAAGCTAAGCTACATCAGAGAGGTCCATCTATAGGGCTCACACTCCACCAGGCAGCAGCACAGAGAGCACGGCGCTGACCACGCATGGGAGGATATCGTCGACCACAACTATATCAGGAGGATATCTCACACATCATGACAGCCTACGACCACATGATGGAGCATAGGCATACCACCACCCCCTGGGTTGTCTTCCTTTAGGAGGCACTCAGACCACCACCGATCTACCACATACTACACCCACCTCCACCCATCACCAGTAGCTAGGGTGTTTTTATTCACATTATGGATCCCCCATGTATTAGGTAGCCACTATCTGCAGAGTCAGAGCCCCGTCTCCCCAGCCTCTTTAAGCCCTATATAGCTTTGTGTAGCGATATACTTTTTATTTCATTTCATCTTCTACACAGGGTTACTACACTTGTACATGGTTTTTGTCTCATAGGCCAAGTTTGGCCTCCAGAAGACGTTAATATGACTTTCTCTCTCATAGGCCAAGTTTGGCCTCCAGAAGACCTTAATACGAGAGGCGAGATCGGTCACTCCAGCCCACACATCAGCCACGGGTGAGTACGCAGGAGACCATTACCCAGTTTTTCCAACGAACTGAGCTACATCAGATAAGTCCATCTATAGGGCTCACGCTCCACCAAGCAGAACCACAGAGAGCACGGCGCCGACCACGCATGGGCACATATCATCGACCAGGACTATATCAGGAGGATATCTCATGCATCACGACAGCCTACGACCACATGATGGAGCATAGGCGCACCACCACCCCATGGGTTGTCTTCCTTCAGGAGGCACTCAGACCACCCCCGATGTACCACATACTACACCCACCTCCACCCATTCACCAGGAGCTAGGGTGTTTTACTCACACTTTTACTCACATGTCCCCCATGTATTAGGTGGCCACTATCTGCGGAGTCAGAGCCACAATCTCCCCATCCTTTTCCAGCTTTACATATATCTTTGTGTCGCGATATACCTTTTATTTCATTTCACCCTCTACACAGTGTTACTACACTTGTACATGGTTTTTGTCTCATAGGCCAAGTTTGGCCTCCAGAAGACGTTAATATGACTCTCTCTCTCTCTCTCTCTCTCTCTCTCTCTCTCTCTCTCTCTCTCTCTCTCTCTCTCTCTCTCTCTCTCTCTCTCTCTCTCTCTCTCTCTCTCTCTCTCTCTCTCTCTCTCTCTCTCTCTCTCTCTCTCTCTCTCTCTCTCTCTCTCTCTCTCTCTCTCTCTCTCTCTCTCTCCCCCCCCCCTCCTCATGGTATGCACAGACACGAGACTGGCTTGCCCACCATGGCTTTGACATAGACAGGCTACCACCACTACAGTACGACTCTCATGCACCCACCTACTCGCTCTCTCATCAAGAGAGGAATAGGATCATTCGTCAGGAGATATGGCATATATACATACAGAGGACATGGGTGAGCCCTAGGGGTACATTGCCACCGAAAATGCTCTACTACCGCGAGCATTTTCTACATATATCGGGCACGGGCTTCATCGAGATCCCGAGATACATGCAGACCTACCTTCCCCACCACCTACAAGTCGTCATTGGGAAGCTCCGGGTTTCATCACATCAGCTCGAGATTGAGAGGGGTCGGTCCAGGGGAGTCCCCCGTGAGGAGAGGTGGTGCCCAGTATGCCAGACAGAGGTAGAGAGTGAGGAGCATTTTGTTATCACATGTCCAGCATACTTAGACCTACGAGCACAGTTCCATATCAAGGAGTCATTCCAGCTGTGCATGACTATGGGAGACCAGAGACGCTTGGGACGCTTTCTCACAGCAGCATACGAGAGGCGAGAGCGGTCACTACAGCCCATACATCAGCCACGGGTGAGTACCCAGCAGACCATTACGCAATTCTTTCAGAGAGTTGAGCTACATCAGAGAGGTCCATCTATAGGGCTCACGCTACACCAGGCAGCAGCACAGAGAGCACGACGCCGACCACGCATGGGCGGATATCGTCGACCACTACTATATCAGGAGGATATCTCACGCATCAAGATTGTCTACGACCACATGATGGAGCATAGGTGTACCACCACCCCCTCGGTTGTCTTCCTTCAAGAGGCACTCAGACCACCACCGATGTACCACATACTACACCCACCTCCACCCATCACCAGTAGCTAGGGCGTTTTACTCACATTTTGGATCCCCCCATGTATTAGGTGGCCACTATCTGCAGAGTCAGAGCCACGTCTCCCGAGCCTTTTCCAGCCCTATATAGCTTTGTGTAGCGATATACTTTTTATTTCATTTTATCTTCTACACAGGGTTACTACACTTGTACATGGTTTTTGTCTCATAGGCCAAGTTTGGCCTCCAGAAGACGTTAATATGACTTTCTTTCTTTCTTTCTCTCTCTCTCTCTCTCTCTCTCTCTCTCTCTCTCTCTCTCTCTCTCTCTCTCTCTCTCTCTCTCTCTCTCTCTCTCTCTCTCTCTCTCTCTCTCTCTCTCTCTCTCTCTCTCTCTCTCTCTCTCTCTCTCTCTCTCTCTCAACCTAATCTCTGAAATGGCTCCCATGGACCGAAGGGAAGTGGACGAACTTAGCTAAAGCCCTCAAAGAGGCCAAAAAGGAAGCAGACCGCAACCTCAATATGGAGATACGAAAAATGATGGAAAAGTTCAAAGGACTCGAAGAACAAGTAATGGATAAAGTCAAAAGACTCGAAGAACAAGTGAAGACTCTCACAGAAGAACGAGACAATTGGAGGACAGCTTATGAGCACATGAAAGAAGAGGGGGAGATCTCCAACGTGGAGACACTCAAAGAAGAAATAAAGAAGGAAATCAAGACGGAGGTAGAATTTACTCGAGAGTCGTGGGTGGATCTAGTACAAAAAAGGGTTAAGGAGGAAGTTACGAGAGACGTGCAGAAAGAAGAGCTCACACGCGTCCAGGATACACTTGAGGAGGAAAGGCTTCGACACACTCGTAGACTTCACATTCGGATTGCAGGCCTACCCGAAGGGGCATCACAGGAGGCAGATGCCACTAACATTTGCCGCCGTCTTGGATACGAGAGCATGCCCTTCACAGGCGCATGGAGGGTTGGGAGGAATACATCGCGTTTGGGAGCACTCATCCTTAAGATGAGCTCTGAGAAGGCACGGACCGTCTTGTTTAGACGTCGATCAGTACTACGTGGACTACCCGACGGCGCCCTCTACATGGACGAGGACCTCACGCGGATGCAGGTGGCACACCGACGCGCTTGCATACCACAAATACTCCAGGCACGCCGAGAGGGGACGAAGGCATTTTACCGTGATGGTAAGGCCTTCATAGATGGACTCCCTATCAAATATGGCCACATGGCCTATGAGACATCACTATATGAGGAGACACCACTCAGAGGAGCAGTGTAGAACTGCAACGAGGCACTCTGGACGCGACCAGACAGAGTCGAGTAGATCCTGGCATCACATGACTTTGCGTGCATCACAGAGACACACGAGAGCCCAGAGAGAGGTCTACCACGCATTGCAGGTTTTCATTGGGAATCTGCATTCAGGACCACGACGAGACATAGTACAGCGTGAGGATGGGGAGGAGTGGCCATCGTATTTCGACAAGAGATACAGAGCCGGATCCATATTATAGGTAGAGATGAGGAGGCACGATACATGTGGGTTCGCATGGACATAGCACAGGGGAGCTGGATTTACATTGCTATATGCTACTTCCCACCAGGCGGATCTCGATACGCAGGACAGGTCTTGGGGAACCGATCCGAGATAGAGACTCACCATACACAGCGCTTTCATATGAGATACTACATTACAGCACCCTAGGTGAAGTCTTCCTTATGGGGGACTTCAATGGCCGCACTCAGTCACATCAGTGCGAGGCATACGACATGGATGACCCACATCTCACGAGGGCCAGAGACCCGGATGAGATTAGCACCAGCAGAGTATCGGCAGATATGGGTGAGGACACCACCGGCTATGGCAGACATCTACTCGCGCTAGGAAGCTGACATCATCTCGTTATATATAACGGGATGAATCGTTGGCCAGGTTCGGGCGGATTTACTTGCTTCCCTCACGGGGGAGGTGAGAGCACAGTCGACTACATTTGGGGTAGTACCTTTGGAGCTTCACTCATCCCTTCACTTAGTATTGGACAACGCCCACTTGGTGCTGACCACACATTTATCACAGTCACACTCTCATCTCCGATTCCATTAGACCCTCCCTCACCCACTGAGACACACACCACGATACACTTCACACACGAGCTCTCACACGTTTATGCACACCATTTACACACCCGCCTACTCTCCCTCGATCCATTCTCACCTTTGGACACACTTATATCACATATCACCACCATCCTACAGGACTCTACTCTACACGACTCTCGCACCGCTCATTGCCCATCTCTTCAACCGCGCATTGGTTGAAGGGTTCCCAGACTCATGGACTGAGCACACCGTAGTGCCCATTCATAAGTCAGGTGATACTATGGATCCAGCTACATACCGGACGATCATGATTGGCCCTACATTGGCCAAGTTATATGGGCGGTACAAGAGACAGAGTTGAGTACTCTCGCTGAGAGGAAGGGCATCAAGGCTCCAAGACACGCAGGTTTATGATGAGATTACTCTACCATTGACCACATCTTCACTCTGAGATGCCTGATAGACCAGGCAAGGTTGAGGAAGAGGAGATTATATTGTTGCTTTTTGGACTTCCGCAAAGCATTTGACACTGTTCCCAAGAATCGACTCTTCAGACGATTACTTGACATCGGAGCTCCAGAGGAGATGATATGGGGGATCTACGCCTTATACGAGAGAGTGTCTGGTAGAGTCAGATGTCTAGGGGGCTTATCTGATCCACTTGCTAGCACTATCGGGGTGAAGCAAGGATGCCCTCTTTCACCCACCCTCTTTGGTCTCTACATTGATGAGATACTGGACTTCATACAGCAGTAGGGGGGGAGATGGCATTGAGGTACGCGGGTCCACTGTCCATCTTCTTTTATACGCTGATGATATTGTATTGGTTTCAGAGTCTGCAGAAGGTCCACAGCATCATCTACATGGCCTAGATGACTTTTGCAGACATACAGGGTTATCTGTGAACCTTGGTAAAACTAAGGTCATGATCTTTCATACATCAGCACAAGTACGCAGACATAGTTTGTTCACAGCAACAGGTGGCCCGATCGAGGTGGTCGGATCATATGTTTACTTGGGGGTGACATTTACAGCAGCATCAGGGGTCTTCTCTATGGCTCGGGCAGCCCGTGACCGCATCACACGAGGGTACGCAGCACTAGCTTTGATGGAGAGACTGTGCCACCAAGCATATTTTCAGGAGCCCCGCACAAAGGGGTGGCTCTTCAACACTTTGGTTACGCCAATGCTCATGTATGGGGCAGCCATATGGGGATCGGGATTAGCTACATCAGTATGGACAGCATTAGAGAGGCCACAGATCCTCATGATTGCCAGACTTATCAGCAGCAAGCCTTCAGTACCACACGATATCATTAGAGCAGAGCTCGCTGCACCACCGATGCTAGTTGAGGCACTATTCTAGACAGTATGCCTATTACACAGACTTCGGAGCATGGATACAGAGCGCATTGCTTATCGTGCTTTCCAGGCATCACGTGATATGGCATTAGCAGGCGACACCTCCTCATGGTATGCACAAACACGAGACTGGCTGGCCACCATGGCTTTGACATAGACAGGCTACCACCACTTCAGTACGACTCACATGCACCCACCTATTCGCTCTCTCATCAAGAGAGGAATAGGGTCATTCGTCAGGAGATATGGCATACATACATACAGAGGACATGGGTGAGCGCTAGGGATCCATTGCCATCGAAAATGCTTTATTACCCCGAGCATTTTCTGCATATATCAGGTGCGGGCTTCATCGAGGTTCCGAGATACATGCAGACATACCTTCCCCACCACCTACGAGTCGTCATTGGGCAGCTCCGGGTTTCATCACATCAGCTCGAGATTGAGAGGGGTCGGTCCAAGGGAGTCCCCCGTGAGAAGAGGTGGTGCCGAGTATGCCAGACAGAGGTAGAGAGTGAGGAGCATTTTGTTATCAGATGCCCAGCGTACTTAGACCTATGAGCACAGTTCCAGATAGAGGAGTCACTCCACCAATGCATGACTATGGGAGACCAGCGACGCTTGGGACGCTTTCTAACAGCACCATACGAGAGGCGAGAGCGGTCACTGCTGCCCACACATCAGCCACAGGTGAGTACCCAGCAGACAATTACCCAGTTCTTTCAGCGAGCTGAGCTTCATCAAAGAGGTCCATCTATAGGGCTCACGCTCCACCGGGCAGTAGCACAGAGAGCATGGCGCCGACCATGCATCGGTGGATATCGTCGACCACGACTATATCACGAGGATATCTCACGCATCAAGACAGCCTACGACCACATGATGGAGCAATGGCGTACCACCACCCCCTCGGTTGTCTTCCTTCAGGAGGCACTCAGACCACCACCTATGTACCACATACTACACACACTTCCACCCATCACCAGTAGCTAGGGCGTTTTACTCACATTATGGATCCCCCCATGTATTAGGTGGCCACTATCTGCAGAGTCAATGCCACGTCTCCCCAGCCTTTTCCAGCCCTATATAGCTTTGTGTAGCGATATACTTTTTATTTCATTTTATCTTCTACACAGGGTTACTACACTTCTACATGGTTTTTGTCTCATAGGCCAAGTTACACATAGGTACGTACATACATACACACACACACACACACACATACATACATACATACATACATACATATATATATATATATATATATATATATATATATATATATATATATATATATATATATATATATATTTATTTATTTGTGTGTTTGTATATATATACATACATACACACATACACACACACATACATACATACATACATACATACATACATACATACCTACATACATGTGTGTGTGTGTATATATATTTATGTGTGTGTGTGTGCATACACATATATATATTTACAAACATACATATATACAGACACACATACATATATACACACACACACACACAAAGATATATATATATATATATATAGGCTTCATCGAGATTCCGAGATACATGCAGACATATCTACCCCACCAGCTTCGAGTCGTCATTGGGCAGCTCCGGGTTTCATCACATCAGCTCGAGATTGAGAGGGGTCGATCGAGGGGAGTCCACCGTGAGGAGAGGCGGTGCCCAGTATGCGAGACAGAGGTAGAGAGTGAGGAGCATTTTGTTATCAGATGCCCAGCATATGTAGACCTACGAGCACATTTCCAGATAGAGGAGACACTCCAGTTATGCATGAGTATGGGAGACCAGCGCACTTGGGACGCTTCCTCGCAGCAGCATACGAGAGGCGAGATCGATCACTCCAGCCCACACATCAGCCACGGGTGAGTACGCAGCAGACCATTACCGAGTTTTTTCAGCGAGCTGAGCTACATCAGAGAGGTCCATCTATAGGGCTCACGCTCCACCAGACAGCAGCACAGAGGGCACGGCGCCGACCACGCAGGGGCACATATAATCGACCACGACTATATCAGGAGGATATCTCATGCATCAGGACAGCCTACGACCACATGATGGAGCATAGGCTCACCACCACTCCATGGGTTGTCTTCCTTCAGGAGGCACTCAGACCACCCCCGATGTACCACATACTACACCCACCTCCACCCATTCACCGGTAGCTAGGGTGTTTTACTCACACTTTTACTCACATGTCCCTCATGTATTGGGTGGCCACTATCCGCGGAGTCAGAGCCACATCTCCCCATCCTTTTCCAGCTTTATATATATCTTTGTGTCGCGATATACCTTTTATTTCATTTCATCCTCTGCACAGGGTTACTACACTTGTACATGGTTTTTGTCTCATAGGCCAAGTTTGGCCTCCAGAAGACGTTACTATGACTTTCTCTCTCTCTCTCTCTCTCTCTCTCTCTCTCTCTCTCTCTCTCTCTCTCCCTCCCTCCCTCCCTCCCTCCCTCCCTCCCTCCCTCCCTCCCTCCCTCCCTCCCTCCCTCCCTCCCTCCCTCCCTCCCTCCCTCCCTCCCTCCCTCCCTCCCTCCCTCCCTCCCTCCCTCCCTCCCTCCCTCCCTCCCTCCCTCTATCTATATATATATATATATATATATATATATATATATATATATATATATATATATATATATATATATATATATATATATATATATATATATATATATATATATATATATATATTTATATATATGTGTGTGTGTATGTGTGTGATCTCTCTCTCTCTCTCTCTACCATTGACCACATCTTCACTCTGAGATGCCTGATCGACCAGGCCAGGGTGAGGAAGAGGAGATTATATTGTTGCTTTGTGGACTTTCGCAAAGCATTTGACACTATTCCCAGGGATCGACTCTTCAGACGACTCCTTGACATCGGAGCTCCGGAGGAGATGATATGGGGGATCTACGCCTTATACGAGAGAGTATCTGGTAGAGTGAGATGTCCAGGGGGCTTATCTGATCCACTTACTAGCACTATCGGGGTGAAGCAAGGATGCCCTCTCTCACCCACCCTCTTTGGTCTCTACATTGATGAGATAGTGGAT
>CM035439.1:147754225-147921725 GCA_020310875.1 Ceratopteris richardii
ACCAATTGCTATTAATGTTTTGATAGTTCTCATCTTTGCAGCAGGGTTGATAACTTCATCATAATCTATGCCTTGTGTTTGTTTAAATCCTTTGGCAACTAATCTAGCTTTATATCTAGCTAGTGAACCATCAGCATTCCTCCTTTTTACTTTAAACACCCATTTATTTGGAACAATCTTCATACCTTCTTTCTTTGGCACTAACTCCCATGTGTGATTATCTTTGAGAGCTTTGACCTCCTCTTTCATAGCTTACTTCCATTCCTTTTGTGTACAAGCTTTTTCATATGTCTCAAGCTCTTTGTCTTTGATAACCTGCATCATGTATGCAAAATTTGTCGCAATGAAACTATCATAACTCAACATTTGAGTTGGATACCTTGTCCTTGAAGACCTTCTTTCATTGCCTTTAGAAAGTTGCTTCTTTAACCTATTCAGCTTTACCATCGGAGTGATTACCTCTTCATATTCTTCTTCACTTGCATCTATCTCACTATTTGGAGTAGCACTTGCTTCTTCGACTCTACTATGAGCTGAATTTGGAGACACAAAACATCTTCCCCTCCATGTTGAACATTCTTCATTTGATGTAGATTCCTTTGGACCTGAAACCTTTGTGCTTGAATGTTGAACTTCTCTTTGATTTGTTCCTTCATAATCATCAGAATCTTCTTCAAGAATCTTTTCCTTTCCTTTAACTTCATACCATGGTCTTAGTTCATCAAAGACCACATCTTGTGATACTCTTAATTCCTTTGTTCTAGGGTTGTAACACTTGTATCCTTTTTGCTCTGTCGAGTAGCAGATGAAAATGCATTTTTCTAACCTTGGTTCCATCTTCTTAATTTCTTGTGGAATGTGAACAAAGCAAACACATCCAAACACTTTGAAGTGTGTAAGATCAGGTTTCTTATCGGAATATACCTCCTCAGGAGTCAAGTGATGTATTCCCGATGTTGTTCACCTATTCATCAAATAAATGGCGGTTGTGGTAGCTTCAGCCCAATAGTACAATAGTACCTTCATCTCGTTGAGCATGCATCTTGCAATTTCAGCAATTTGCCTATTTTTCCTCTCAGCTACTCCATTTTGTTGTAGTGTATACCTATACGTGAACTGCCTTTTGATCCCATTCTCTTGTAGAAAATCTGAAAATTCTTTACAGAAGTATTCTCCTCCAACATCGTACCTTAAGGCTTTGATAGACATTCCTGTTTCTTTTTCAACTTCAACTTTGAATCTTTTGAATATAGAAAACACCTCTTATTTTTGCTTCATTCAAAACAACCATACCTTTCTTGAGTGATCATCAATGAAGGTGACAAAAAATCTATTACCAGCCATTGATGCCTCTTGGGTTGGTCCCCATACATCCGTATGTATCAAGTCCAAGACATTTGGGGCCACAAAATTGCTCCTCTTGAATGGCTGCCTCGTTTGCTTTCCTAGTTGACAAGCTTCACATAACTCATGTACTCCAATGCTATTAAATTTTGGAAGACCTCTTACCACTTCATGTTTGCTCATGTCCTTCAACTTTGGAATGTTGATGTGTCCTATTCTTTTGTGCCATAAGTCAAACTTTGAAATCTTCTTGTTCCCACATTGAATGTACATGACCTTTCCATGTGGATGTTGGGCGTCCAAAGTGAACATCCTTCCTTCTCTTCTACCTCAAGCAATGACCTTGAAGCCTTCCTTTGGATTCTTTATGAAGCACCCATTCTCATTGAATATGACATGATAACCCTTCTCTACCATTTGTCCTACTGAAATCAAGTTCTTTGAGATTGTAGGAACATGAAGAACATTAGTAGGAACATGAAAACATTAGATAGTACCTTTGCTCTACTTGTATCTCCAATATGTTCAATCATGTGTTGAGTATCATCACCTGTTTCAACACATCCTTTTCCACTTGGTACCTATAGATTAGTGCTTCTATACTTATAGATTAGTGCCTATAAATTAGTGCCTATAGATTAGTACTACAACCTCAATCAATGTACCATTCTTTGTCATCTTCACAAGAGCTTCTATACTCATGTCTCATTGCAAGTAGTGTGTCCTTGCTTCCTTCACTTGAGGTGCTTGCATCGTTGCTTTGGTTCCTTTGATTGCCTCCATTTGGTCTTCCATTCTTCAGCCAACAATCACTAGCATAGTGTCCTACTTTACCACAATGATAGCATGTTATACCTTTATGAGAATTGTAGGAGCCTCGACCTCTTCCTCTACTTCTACCTCGACCTCTTCTTTGTGTGTTGCCATTTGATCCATCCTTGTTTTCTTCCGAATTGTTTTGACTGTAGTTTGAGTTGTTGTGACCTCTTCCTTTTCCTCTTGAGCCTCCTCTTGAGTTCCTTCCTTTACCTCGACCTGCATATAATATTTGGTTGTGGTTGTGCTTTCCTTTGGGGCCACCAATACTAAGCTCATTTGTGACAAGAAGAGGGATTAGTTGTTCAAAACCTGAATATGCATCTTTCAAATTAATGGAAGTTATAAAAGGCTTCCATCTTTCATCTTCTCTCAAAACATTGAGAGTATAACACACAAGATCTTCGTCTTCAACCGTTGTGCCAATGGAAGCTAAAGCATCACTTAGCTCCTTAATCTTCAAAGTATATTCAGCTATGGATTCCTTTCAAGAGCTTCCCAAGCCTTAGCTTTATCTAGATGTTGAATATGCCCTACCATGGCATTAGTAATGACTTGCGAAATGAGGAACATGACTCTCCTATTCCTCTCTTCCCATTCTTTTGCTTGCCTCCTTTGGACTTCGGTGGGCATAGCTTGATTGATTTGAGGTTTAGCATCATCGCCGCTCACAATACTCCATAAGCCATTGTCCATTCGATAGTTAGTCATTCTAAACTTCCACACAGGATAGTTATCCTTATCCAATTTCTCTACTTGTTGACCCAAGTCAGCCATTGAAGACTATCAAAGACTTTGAGAGTAACCTCGAATAGTTATATTGTCCTTTGTTCTTGTGTTTGTGAAGCTCCCTCTTGTTTTGTAGCTCCTCTTTTGCTTTGCTTTAACTCCAGCTCTGTTGATGAAGCTTCAGCACCAAGTTTGCTCTGATACCAACCCTGGAGAATGAGTTCTCCTATGCGCAACGAAAATGTGTAGTGAACCCTTGTATGTCAAGCACTTGGACAAACAGCTTCACCTTAAATAGCTTGCTTCTCTCAATACAAAACTCAAATGGACTTTTGCCTTTAGCCAATCAAAGTAGACAAAGAGAGCTTTCTAACAAGCTATAAATAACTTAATTTGGACAAGTTTTGATTAGGGAACCCAACTGACAAAGATGAACTACTTGTCCACACAAGTATGCTGAAGAACTGAACTTCACTCTCATACTGATAACTCCCTGAGTATATATCCTTTGAAGAAGATATTTGATACAGAGAAAGAACGCACTGATAGCTTTCCAAGAAGCTAAAAATCTCACTCACACACACACACACACACACACACACACATATATATATATATATATATATATATATATATATATATATATATATATATATATATATATATATATATATATATATATATATATATATATATATATGTGTGTGTGTGTGCGCGCGCGCTCGCGTGCGTGTTTGTATGTATGTATGTATGTATGCATGCATGTATGCATGTATTTATGTATGTATGTATGTATGTATGTATGTATGTATGTATGTATGTATGTATGTACGTATGTGTGTGTGTATGTTTGTGTATATGGGTGAAACTAATGGGCTCCCTCAATGATCCTCTACAGCTACTCCTCAAGGTAAAGGTGGCTCAAGCATTACTCAAGGATGGGTGATCCTAGATGGAATGTTGGATCAAGGCTCAAGCTCTGTCAAGTTTCAAAAATGGTCAAACTTGAAAGGCTCACAAGTCACGGGCTGGGTTGGTTCTCTCTAAGAATCAGCTTGCAAAAATCCGTGGGGGATGGATGATGGGCACAAAGACCTAAAAAGCGACCTTCAAGGTTTGCTAAAAAAAACTTCGGGTGGCACTGCATGGATGGCACCGAATGGAACCGATTGGATTAATTTGGAATGGTACCTTAAACTGATTCGGTGCAAGCACCGATCAAGATTGGTCCTGATCCAATGTGGTTCCAAGCTACAATTCATATTATGAAGTGTGTCCCAGGGGCCATGCACTACTAACGCATAACCACATGGTGCCGAAGTCCAACATCGTTTCAGAATACAAAGATTAGATTTATCCCTTGCATAAAGCTTGGAAAATGTATATAGTCACCCAAAAGTGAAAATTCGATCATTAATAACACAAAGTCATGTTGATTATTCTCCTCGGTTATTTAAAAAGATGTATAAATAATTACAATTCACCTTTTACATCTATATTCTCCAAAGTTTCTATTCTTTCACAAAATCACTTCATAAGCATAGAAGAAAAGACAATTTGATAATTACAACTTGGATTGTCCCTTTATAGATATTAAAGTTTCTAAACTTCCACAAAATGAATTCATACGCATAAGCAAATACATTTCAAAGCATAAAAAGAACAAAACTAACAAAAAATTAATAAACAAAATAAAGGATGCATACGTACAAATTTCTTTTTCTTTTAAGTATAAAATTACTCAACTTTCTTTTTCTCTTGTTCCTATATAATTTCTATGACAAAATATATATATGTCCAACATCTATAACAACATCAGTTTTTTAATGAGGACAAACTTACAAGGAGAAATCACAATCATTCCATATTAAAATCAAAAATAAAGTCAATGATATACAAGACATTGGAAAATTTCTACTTTTGGATGAACTCTCTCATAAAATTACATTGCATGTATCCTAATATTAGATTACCTTAGAATACCCTAGAATGAATAAACGTTAATCAAACTATCACGTAGCACAAAATGTAGACCATTGATACTTATAATCAGCAACAATATTAAATAGTTTTCTAAAACAAAATCCTTATCTGATAATAAATTCTTGTCTATTCCTACTAAGATATGGCTTTAAAATATTGGCTTCTCTCTCAGACCCTTCATGCAAAAGATTCCTTGGGTCAGGTATATCATCAAAAGCTTTCAGTCCTATAATCAAATGCTTCAAGAAGATAGTTCAGAGCGCAGATATAAGTCACAGTATTTAATTAAATCTGTTTAAATTATTCTGGCCCAAATGGGGAATTTCATTCCGTATGGAGTTACTTTTTAAAGGCTACATAAATACAGAAGACATATGTCTACAATTAGTTTCTGTACAAATGTGCATAGACACTTGTATGAATAGATTCAAAAGCTCTAGCTTAACCACATCTAATTAGACATAGAAATGTTAACGGTTCCAGATTTACAAGTTAAAAGCAATGTTCCGTTTCATTTAGCAAAGAATGGGAGTACATCCCCTCTTAATCACTCCTCTCTTCCTTATTGATGATGATTTAATTTCTTGCTGTGGGTATGGGAAAGGGAAAAATGATGTTTAATTTATAGGAAAGGTTTAATTGATGTTAGGGGAAAAGGAACGGAAAAAAGGAAGTTAGATAACCTGTGAATAGTAACATAGAGACGCATCAATTCATGCATGTCAGCAGCCTTGAATCCAAGCATGTGGGCAAAATTAGCACCATAATCCAGCTCACTATCTGCAGAAATGACCTCTCCTCCCTTGTAGACCCTATGATAAATTGGGAAGATTTGTCCTTTTAGAAATTGCTGACAGATTTCAAAACACAAAAAACTATCATAGCAAAAATATAAAGCAACAGAAAGTATCCACACTAGTTTACATTTAATATATCATAAAGTGAAACTACAAGATGACTCACGAATACCATGATTTGAAAAATTTCTGATTGGAAATTTCAGGATCACATTACCTCTCAAACAGAATCAGATCGAACACGAGGTATAAGACAACCTTTTTTCTTTTTAAAAGCTATCAACACACTGCATGCTTCTTAAATTCTTCATCTGAAACCATGAACTTTAGAGATCCGAAATAGCAGCTTCAAATCAGTGTTGCTTTCCCTGGCCATCACAGGAAAAGGGCCCTAATGGGTAGCGCAACATCCAAAACTTCTTCCGACTCTTCTTTGTCCTGAGATAATGTACCCACAGCTTTGGGCCCTTAATTTTGACTCGGAAGAATTTGTGCAGGATGTCCTGCTTCCCTTGAAAATTTTTGGCATGCAGGCACAAATTTTATCCACTTCAAGTACTTATTTTAACTATCAGAACTCTCTTTGTTTTCTTCTTTGCCTTATCCAGATAACAGATCCACCACAATGTAAGTCTTTGATCTAATAAGTCATCTTGTCCTTTTCAGGACATAAATAGATCATTTTATTTTATTCTGGAAAACTAAGCCAATATACAATGTACATTGATTTGTCAGTTGTCTGAGCATGAACTCTACATTCAGCTTTTAATCTTAAAACTATTAAAAAATATGTCAATGAGGCAACCTTCCACTAGGGACCCCACCTGCAGGTTTATAAGTTAAATAAATGTAATTCTTGGAAATGGTCAGAAATGGTCCCATTTCTGGGAAATGGTAAAAATAAGATCAAAGATTTTTATCACATAACATGATAGAGTTCAATGAGAGCTATCCAACCAGATATAACATTTGTCTGTTTGACACCTAAATCAAGGCCAAAACTCAAATCCTCGTTTTCAAATTTAGAGTCAAAAGTAATTTTTAAGTGAAAAGAAGTTTTTGTTTTATAAGTGAAAAGCAGCTTTTGCTTTATTTTTATCTTGCTTATCACGACAAACATAGTCTATATAAACGACACGCATTGGACACTAATATCATCACTTGTTGAAACCCTCTTCATAGGCAAGCTTGAAAGAGGTGGTCCTTTCAACTTGGAGAGGCGGAATTATGTTTTCTTCATTGTCTATAACATGTGCAGCAGCTTGACGCTTATTTATTTGGAAGAGATCATCTTCACCCTCGGATATTCTGGAGTTATTGGACACTTGTATTCGTCATCTTGTACTCAGGAATGTAATGAATATATTTGGAGCTTTGCTCGTTACATCTCTTTTCCATGTGATGTCTTGTCTACATCATGTCTCTATATTAATTGTGGGCCTAAAAAAAAACAAAACTAGGTACCCATTGCACGTTTCCAGAGCCAATCCCAAGTGAGCTTCTCTGGTCAACATACATTTTGATGACCAGTGAAAAGGCAAAATCCAAGAAAATATTATTCAAAATTCTCTAAGTGGATGATACAAAACTGATACAAAGAAACTTGATAACTGGACATAAAGTCAGCATAGACAAGAAAAATCTTTTGTGGATATGCGTTTAACTTTTTTCATCATGTATCGAGTCCTTAATCAGCCTGCTCTTTGACTAACTGTTGTTTTAAAGGCGACTGTATAAAATACCACAGCTCATAAAGTGCAGTGATCAGCGGATTGAAGTATACCAAGTATCAAATGGATGGCATGGCAAGAAACAATATTTTTGACACATTCCAAAAAAAAAAAAAGGGGAGATAAAACTTACCTCCTATAAATGAATGCTGCTACTTCAGGCAAACGTGCAATCAGATTCATTGAATCTTCATAAACCGGCTCCCAGAACCTTCCGAACAATTAATGCACTGATTGATTAAGGTCTGACTTCATATTCATTTTAACCAGTCTTCCAGAATACAGATCTTTTAACTCACTTTGATTTATGTAAACCTTTCACATATGCCTTATGAAATTCACTTTCTACCTGAAAAAAATATAAATAATTAAATGATCAAAAACAATATTTCACCTCCGAAATAAATGTAGCCAAACCTGACAACATTCTAAATTGTCAATGGAGAAAAGGAGATCTTTGAAAAGATTGTGCATCTTCAAATGACTAAATTTTCTTACCTTACAAGAAATTACATAACAGAGAGAAGATAAATGAAGTAGAAGTTTATTAAGAAAAGCATGTCAAAAATTATGACAATGATATTGAAACAATGACTAGATCTAGCTAAAATGATTTTGAGAGCGCATTCATAAGAGAAGAACCGCAAAAGGAAAATCTATAGCAAAATTATGCCAAATTGAAAAAATCAATGAAGCGCAAATACACACAAGCAAAGACTAACATCAATGACTAAAATAAACAGTATGCAGCAAAGGCTGAGTGATCCCTACTATGATTTATCAGTGAAAATTGCAACAAGAAAGAAAGAAATATGAAAACAATTCAGGAAAACTGATTTGGAAACATCAATCTCATAAGATGTCGCCAAAAAAAGATGGTAAGACTACTTGCTGTATGACTCACAGAGATCTTTTTCATACTCTTTCAGGATTTAAAGATGGATAACGCAGTGTACAAAACAGCAAATGCTAGTTTTGATCAGCTTCACCTGAAGAGCCATTATTCCTACTGTAAACTGTGTCATTGGATGAGCAGATTTGGGAAGAGAATTGATTGCATCAAAAACATGGCCTACGACCAGACATAGGCGTCAGAAAAAAAAAATCATCCGTTCTTGGCAAGTCAAGAGGAGCCTAAATACCTGGAATTTTAGCCCGTGATTTCAATTCTTTTGAAACAGCTAAGGCTTGCTCTTTGGTTGGCACCTGCAGAACAGAATTTAGAAAACACACTAAGGTGAAGAAGAATAGGGTAATTTTCAGAAGGCTCACACCTTTCCAGTCACAAGAAGCCATAACATTCCTTCTGGTAATGGTTCTCCTCCCTCAAAAGCAGCAGGCAACACTTTCTGGCACTCTGGAATTGAAAGTCCCCTGAACCTTATACCCTGAGAATACCATGTTGATCAAATTTTAAACGCCAAATATCGAAAGAAAATACAAAACTAAGGAAGTCCATCAGATGGATTATTTTTACCTCCTCAGGATCAAGCAATGACGTATCCCATAGCATTGCCTTAATACCACGCATCCCTCCAATGGCCTTCCGAAAATAATTGATTATCAATCACTTTTGAAGGAAAATGAGTGAAACAGATCTTTAGTGGTAAGCAACGGCATAACCATACCATATCTACAGTGACATTTCCAAGAGACACATTTCCATAACTCGTTTTTAAATGTTTCAATCTTTCCTGAAAGGTCAAATATCATATTTAACAAGAACACAATTAAACGTGTTAAGAGACAGCCACGCCCAAGTAAAAATTCTTAACTCAAACTTACTCTGAAGAGGGCTACAAGCCACAAACAAATTAGAACCGCACACAATCAGACATGAAGCAAACAGGCTTTTAAGAGCAGTGATCACATGCCATATATTACTGTAAGTAATTAGAGTTTGGAAAAGCCAACAGCATCAATGAGGCAAAATGTAAGAATCTCAATCACAAAAATATGTTTCTCAACGTAATAAGGATTTGCTTTGGTTTTAAATGACTTCATTACATGAATAGAATCTTTGAAAACCTAACTAAACATAATGAGCTTTTCAGAGAATAACAACCAAAAAGTCATTGATATTAGATCTCTGCTTAGTAAAGGGATAGAAAAATTGATAATATCATCACCAGTGAATCCTGCCTGTCTTCATATGGGAACAAGACTCAGACAACAGAAGCTTTTATCAACAAAGAAGTACAAAATGAAGTCCAGCCCCATTGCAGACAGTATACAACTCGTGTGAAATATTATACCTGCTGCTCTGGTATCGACTTTGCAAGTTCAGCATGAAGATCCTGCAGAACCACAAACTGAATTCAACAAAACTTGTGCCTAACAAACATGCTGAATTCTCAGCCAGGAGCCCAGAATGTGGTAGCAGGAAGAGAGACAGACACAGAGACACAGAGAGAGAGAGAGAGAGCATGAGAAAGAAAGGCAGAGAGAGAGAGAGAGAGAAATACACCAACATCTGTGGAACACCAAATCAGCCCATGCAATAAAAAATACAATCATGAAGTAAATAAAACTCTGTCATCAGCAGAAAGAAATAAAGCAAGTGCAAAAGGAAGCACTGTGTATTGAATACTTCATATGCTGGATTGGGGCAGACATGGCAGGATGGAGAGAGCGGAACTGTTCACTATAAAGGTAACAATCATGATAGATGCACAATAAGTCCTAACTCCATCGTGAGCCATGAAATGATATATTATCATCTCAGAAAGCAAGAAAGCAATATCGCATCCATAGGAAGCAAAATACCCAACTTACTACTCTGACGAGCACATGGCAATTATTTTAGACAATCTTACAAGTTCAAAATACTGTTGTGCAAAGCCTTAAAAAAGTGCTCTTGCAAAATCCTGATTAATACAACAAGAAAAATTATGGTATGTAGGGGGCCGCAAAGAAAGGGGGGAGAATGAAGTAATGAGATAATAATATTTTATATATCTCATTTTCTAACTCACTGTATTCACTTGAACTTGAGTACTCATAGATTTTGATGGGCATAACACCTGTAATAGCAAAAGCTTTATCAGAAACATGAGAAAAAAATGGAAAATAAAAGAAGCGTGCCCTTACACACAATTAATAGAACATGCTTTCATACACCTCCTATGATACAATGCATTGCACACAGCATTTAAAACTACTATATGGACTTTTATAACAGTAATTTACATTTTTCCTTGACAGCATTTGAAACATGATCCATGAACCTATTAACGTTTTCTTTTCCTTTAAATGACAGAATCAAAACAGCATGGACATTGAATTGAAGAAAACAGAACCCGTTAAACTCCATTACATGTACTTTCAGAAATGACTATATTGAGCTAAATTTTTGTTGAAATGTCTGATGTCATAACCAAGACTTCAGAAGTTCTAAGAAACAAATACATAAACATATCAACCTTAAACAGCGAATGCACATATTATTCTGTGATTACTGGCGAAATAAACTGAGAAAAATCTGATATTAACAAAAGAAGAACATATAGACAACTGAAAATGAAATTAAAATATAGAGGTTGGAGATATGATTGATCATAAAATAGGTAAACTTGCAATAGAAGATATGCCAATGACCACCAATATAAAACATGATGAAAATAAATATGAGTAGCCTGCTTCACAAGTATGAACCTCAGACCAGAAACTTGTTCATATATAAACTGATCATAGAGTATATACCAGAATGAATCCAGGCAAAATCCAAATTCACCCTCAACTAAAAGTGCGGTTTTTATGATTTCCAATTAAGAATTATTTTTGGGAAATCCCTTTAATTGGGATCATAAGGGTAAGGGAGACTGCAAAAAGACATTGGAGTAATTAATTTGTGAGTTGTCATTAGACCACAAACATATAAGAGAATAACTGAAATGTTTAGGATTTTTTGTAAAGCTCAAACTGTATGGGACAAGAACCACAACACATGTTTTTGGTGCCTCCACTGCGGATTATTTTTGGGGTTCTTGGACCCTTAAGCTTGGCTAGTTAGTTGAGAAAACATCTTCTAGACACTCGAACCTCAATACTATGACATCCCCACTAACGTCATCAGTGCCCAATAGTGACTAACACGCACCCCACAGTGCGCACACACCACGAGGATGAACTCACAAGAAGCTCTGCAAACTGAGTTTCTATCACTTCCAGAAGTGATGGACAAACTCAGCCATAATGAAGCCTAACACTATGCCACCTCCACCGGAAACTATCTATCTACTTCTCTTGATTTTTTGGCCCACTTATGATTCCCTTTACAGTCATTCATATAGTATTTTACCCTTTGGCCACAGTGCATATGTGTAAACATGCCCAAGCGACCAAACGTCACATAATAACAAAACCTTCATCCCTCTCAAACAAGGGAAAAAATCATCTCTCTCTCTCTCTCTCTCTCTCTCTCTCTCTCTCTCTCTCTCTCTCTCTCTCTCTCTCTCTCTCTCTCTCTCTCTCTCTCTCTCTCTCTCTCTCTCTCTCTCTCTCTCTCTCTCTCTCTCTCTCTCTCTCTCTCTCTCTCTCTCTCTCTCTCTCTCTCTCTCTCTCTCTCTTGCTAGCACTATCGGGGTGAAGCAAGGATGCCCTCTTTCACCTACCCTCTTTGGGCTCTACATTGATGAGATAGTGAACTTCATACAGCAGCAGGGGGGAGATGGCATTGAGGTACGGGGAGCCACTGTCCATATTCTTTTATACGCTGATGATATTGTATTGGTTTCAGAGTCTGCAGAAGGTCTACAGCAGCATCTACATGGCCTAGATGACTTTTGCAGACACATAGGGTTATCTGTGAGCCTTGGTAAAACCAAGGTCATGATCTTTCATACATCTGTACAGGTACGCAGACATAGTTTGTTCACAGCCGCAGGTGGACCGATCCAGGTGGTCGGATCATATGTTTACTTGGGAGTGACATTTACAGAAGCATCTGGGGTCTGCTCTATGTCTCAGGCAGCTCGTGACCGCATCACACGTGGGTACACAGCACTAGTTTTGATGGAGAGATAGTGCCACCAGGCATATTTTCAGGAGCCCCGCACAAAGGGGTGGCTCTTTGACACTTTGGTTACGCCAGCGCTCGTGTATGGGGCAGCCATTTGGGGGCCGGGATTAGCTACATCAGTATGGACAGCATTAGAGAGGCCACAGATCCTCATGATTGCCAGACTTATCCGCAGCAAGCCTTCAGTACCGCATGATATCATTAGAGCAGAGCTCGCTGCACCACCGATGCTAGTTGAGGCACTGTTCAAGACAGTATGCCTAGTAGACAGACTTCGGAGCATGGATACAGAGCGCATTGCTTATCGTGCTCTCCAGGCATCACGTGATATGGCATTAGCAGGCGACACCTCCTCATGGTATGCACACACACGAGACTGGCTGGCCCACCATGGCTTTGACATAGACAGGCTACCACCACTACAGTAAGACTCACATGCACCCACCTACTCTCTCTCTCATCAAGAGAGGAATAGGGTCATTCGTCAGGAGATATGGCATACATACATACAGAGGACATGGGTGAGCCCTAGGAATACATTGCCACCGAAAATGCTCTATTACCGCGAGCATTTTCTACATATATCGGGCGCGGGCTTCATCGAGATCCCGAGATACATGCAGACATACCTTCCCCACCACCTCCGAGTCGTCATTGGGCAGCTCCGGGTCTCATCACATCAGCTCGAGATTGAGAGGGGTCGGTCCAGGGGAGTCCCCCGTGAGGAGAGGTGGTGCCCAGTATGCCAGAAAGAGGTAGAGAGTGAGGAGCATTTTGTTATCAGATGCCGAGCATACTTAGACCTACGAGCACAGTTCCAGCTAGAGGAGTCACTCCAGTTGTGCATGACCATGGGAGACCAGCGACGCTTGGGGCGCTTCCTCACAGGAGCATACGAGCGGCGAGAGCGGTCACTACAGCCCACACATCAGCCACGGGTGAGTACCCAGCAGACCATTACCCAGTTCTTTCAGCGAGCGGAGCACAAAGAGCACGACGCGGACCACGCATGGTAGGATATCGTCGACCGCGACTATATCAGGAGGATATCTCACGCATCAGGACAGCCTGCGACCACATGATGGAGCATAGGCGTTCCACCACCCCCTGGGTTGTCTTCCTTCAGGAGGCACTCAGACCACCTCCGATGTACCACATACTACACCCACCTCCCCCCATCACCAGTAGCTAGGGTGTTTTGCTCACTCATATTATGGATCCCCCTGTATTAGGTGGCCACTATCTTCTGAGTCAGAGCCACTTCTTCCCATCCTTTTACCAGCCCTTGATAGCTTTGTGTTTATTTCATTTCATTTTCTACACATGGTTACTACACTTGTACATGGCTTTTGTCTCATAGGCCAAGTTTGGCCTCCAGAAGACGTTAATATGACTTTCTTTCTCTCTCTCTCTCTCTCTCTCTCTCTCTCTCTCTCTCTCTCTCTCTCTCTCTCTCTCTCTCTCTCTCTCTCTCTCTCTCTCTCTCTCTCTCTCTCTCTCTCTCTCTCTCTCTCTCTCTCTCTCTCTCTCTCTCTCTCTCTCTCTCTCTCTCTCTCTCTCTCTCTCTCTCTCTCTCTCTCTCTCTCCCCCCCCTTTCAGCGAGACAGGCTACATGAGACAAGCCCACCTTCCAGAGGCATAGGGCTAATGCTCAGGCAGGCAGTGGCACAGAGAGTGCGATGTCGACCACATAGAGCTGGGTACGGACAACCACGACTATACCATGAGGATATCTCACACATCAGGATAGCCCATGACCACATCATGGAGCACAAGCGCACCACCACCACTTGGGTAACCTTCCTTCAGGAGGCACTCAGACCGCTGCCGATGTACCACATACTCCACCCACCTCCACCCGTTACCTGTAGCTAGGATATACATATCCACTCCCGTCATCGAGCCCCCATGTATTAGATGGCCATTATCTGCAGAGTCAGAACCACATCTCCTCACACACCACTACATTATCCCCACTACCTCTCCGTCATCCGGTACATTATCCTGTGGTTGGTTCCATGTTCAGCCTACAGAGTTTTGTGTAGCAAGTATTTTTCCATTTTATTTTATTTCTACATAGGGGTTACTTCAGTTGTACATGGTTTTGTCTCATAGGCCAGATTTGGCCTTCAGAAGGCGTTAATATCACTTTCTTTCTCTCATCTCTACTAGTTAGGGTATACATATTCACTCTCACATATGTCCCCATGTAGTAGGTGTTGGGGATAAAGCCCCCAAACACTCTCCTTTTGTATATTTTGACCCTTCCATGTGAAAGCTCTCTTCGAGAGCTTTTCGGACATATTTTTGTTAAATTTTTTGGATCCCAAATTGGGGAGTTATAGGCATTTACATTATTTTTATGACTTTTGATCATTGGCCATGTGTGAACATGCCCAAATGACCTAAAAGTCACTTATCAATAAGACTTGGTCCCAAATCTCTCATAACTTGATTGGGACTTCTTCAACTTCAGCTTCTCTATCTCCTTCTCCAAATTTCTGCGTAGGTTTCTCTCTCTACTTTCTCTCTCCTCACGCAGCAGCCCACTCCCTTGGTGTTTGGAGCAACCGAGCACACCACGACGTAGCTCTCCGCGGCCTCTTTCAACTGGTATCAGAGCTTTGAGCTGTTCTATCGCGACAAAGTTGCTTGAAGTGCTTTTCTACTTCAGCCTATGTTAAGCTGAAGGTGTTTTCTTGCATTTGGGAGAATTTCATCGCGAAAAACCTTCTTTTTTCGCGATAAAAGTGTTGTTTTGGAGGATTACTTTAGCCCGGAGCAAAGCTGAAGCAAATTTTGTGCTTTTTAGAGAGTTTCATCGCAAAGAATCTCTTCTATTCTTCCTTTTGTATCCTCACAGGTCATTTTCAACATCCACATTGCTGATTTTTTCATCTACAAGTCTTTTGTGGCAGAAATTCTCTCTCATTTCAAGTGGGAGGACATGTACAAATATTGAGGAAGTGCATACTTGCTCGAAACTTACTACAACAAGTCATTTCTCTGATTTTACAGGTCATATTGCTGAAAAAATTGGGGCTTTTGTGAAAACAAGCACCCCTTGACTTGGTTTTGCATCTATGTATGCCTTTTGTGGTTGAAAAACAACAAATTTGTTGTTTTTGATGCAATTACAGCTTGCTGGAATTTTCTGAAATTTTCTGCAAAAAATTTCAGAAATTGATTTTTGCAAGTTTTGAACAGTTTAAGGGCTTAATTTCTCAGCTACAATCTCGTAAGGTAATTGCGCACAGGACAACAGGCGAATTTTACCTTTTTTGGTGAAATTTTGAAGTTCTTAGTGTGCAAACATGGCCTCTACCTCCTCTGATGTCAAAAGCTTGTTTGAGATCAAGAGATTTGAAGGTAATGGTTTCGATTTGTGGAAAGAGAGAATGTTGGGCATCCTCTTTCTTAAAGATTGTGAAGGGGCTCTTGAGGAAGTCAAGCCTGAAGATATGACAGATGCAGCATGGATGAACCTAAACAAGAAGGCCATCACTTACATCAAGATGGTGTATCAAATGAAATCTTAGTGGATTTGAAAGGCCTTACACATGCTTTTGAAGTATGGGAGAAGCTAAAAGCCACTTATGAAAATACCACGCCTGTAAATCAAGTGCATCTTATGCGTAAGCTAGTGTGTATGCAGCTTGATGAGTCAAAAAGTGCGGCAGAGCACTCATCTTTGTTTACAGGTACTCTTTCACAATTGCATGACTCTGGATTACCTCCATTTGATGATAAGCTTAAGGCCATCTTCTTGTTGATGACCTTACCTGATTCATGGGAAACATTGGTTGTTTCACTTTCAAATGGCAAGTTTATTGCTTTGGCTCAAATCCATTCATATATGGAATTATGGCATAAAAGGCTTGGCCACATGAGCCAAAAAGGCCTTGATAAACTATGTAATTTGGACAAGTTTGATGCTAAAGGCTCAAAACTTGATTTTTTTAATGAATGCCAATATGGTAAGCAAGTAAAGAATTCCTACTACTCTGGTGTCTCTCGTAAGTCTAATGTGCTTGATCTTGTTCATTCTGATGTTTGTAGCATGCCCACAAAATCTATGGGGGGTGCTCTTTACTTTGTTTCTTTTGTTGATGACTACTCTAGGAAGCTTTGGGTATATTTGTTAAAATCTAAAGATGAGACATTTGCTGCATTTAAGAAATTTCATGCATTTGTGACCACTCAAACAAGTAGAAAGCTGAATTGCTTACGTACAGATAATGGAGGTGAGTTTACAAGTGCTGAATTCAATAGATTTTGTGAAAATCTTGGTATTAAGAGGGAGCTAACAGTCCCATACAGCCCCTCTTCCAACGGTGTGGCTGAAAGGTACAATAGGACTTTATGTGAGAGGGTGAGATGCATGCTGTCCACAGCTAATCTCCCTCATGGATTTTGGGGAGAGGCTTTGAAAACTACAGTTCATGTTTGCAATCGATCCCCTCATATGTCTTTAAAAGGTGGCATTCCAGAAGAGGTTTGGTCTCGCAAACCAGCTTCATATGACCACCTACGCATCTTTGGTTGTGATGCTTTTGTGCATATAAGGCCCGAGTTGAGAAGCAAGTTAGATGCAAAGTCCATAAAAGGAATCTTCATGGGTTATGGAGATGAAGGTGAAATGGGCTACAGGATTTGGCTACCTCAACTCAAGAAGGTAATACGCAGCCGAGATGTTGTATTTAATGAGGCAAGGCTTCTCAAAAACAATTGTGCCTCTAAAGATGACCATAAAAGAGTCGAATTTCAGCATGTACAGCCACCAGTTAAATCTGATATGAACCCTCGGGATGCACCACATATGGCTGGAAATGACAATGAGCCCGTGGTTATTGAGCCAGATGATGTTGGACAGCAAAATGATGCTCTTGAAGGGTATATGCAGCCACCTATTCATGCTGAAAACAGGGCTGAAAATGATGTACAGCAGCCTGTTAACAATGAAGAAGTTAATGTACCTCCTGATGTAGATCCATTGCCTGGTAATGTGGATCATTGGGTAAGAAGATCTATACGTCTTAGGAGGCCAGTGACTAGATATGATCCCTCTGTACATTATATTATGTTATCAGATGAGGGTGAGCCTCTTACTTATAAAGAGGCAAAGCTATGTGAGCACAAGAAGAAGTGGGAGTTAGCCATGCAAGAAGAGATAAAGGCCTTGCATGCAAATGATACTTGGGATTTGGTTGAGTTACCCAAGGGAAGGAAAGCCATTCCCAACAAGTGGGTGTACAAAATCAAAACTGTTGATGGCAAACCCAAGTATAAGGCAAGGCTGGTTGCTAAGGGATATGCCCAAAAAGAGGGCATTGATCTCCAAGAAGTGTTCTCTCCAGTGGTGAAGATGACCACTTTACGTGTGTTGTTTGCTCTCACAACTGCCTTGGATTTGGAATTATTCCAAATAGATGTTAAAACAGCCTTTTTGCATGGTGATTTAGATGAAGAGCTGTACATGAAACAGCCAGAAGGATATGCCATTCCTGGAAAAGAGCATCTGGTATGCAAACTGAAAAGGAGCTTATATGGGCTGAAACAGGCCCCCAGACAATGGTATAAGAAGTTTGATGCATTTATGCTCAAACATGGGTTTAAAAGAAGCCATGCAGATCATTGTTTGTACACCAAAAAGGATGAAGATGGAAGCCCAATTATTCTTGTACTGTATGTAGATGATATGCTGCTGGCAGGGAAGAAAAAGAGCACTCTGAATGCTCTAAAACAGCAGCTGAACTCTGCATTCTCAAAATGAAAGACCTTGGGGAAGCTGAGCATATTCTTGGTATGCGTATAAAAAGGGATAGGCAGCAGCATAATTTGCAGGTATCCCAAGAAAAGTACATTGAAAAAGTGCTTGACAGATTTAATGTGGCTGATGCTAAGCCTCTTGGAGTGCCATTGCAGCCACATGTTAAGCTTTCCAAGGATGACTGTCCCAAAAATGATGATGCAGCCAGTTACATAAAGAGTGTTCCATATGCATCAGCTTGTGGTTCACTTATGTATGCTATGGTTGCCACTCGGCCAGACATTGCTCATGCAGTGGGAGTTGTTAGCAGGTTCATGGCTAATCCTGGTAGAGCTCATTGGGAGGCAGTCAAATCTATCTTGAGATATTTGAAAGGGACCAAAAGTAAATGCTTATGTTATGGAAAGGGTCCATTGGAGTTAAAAGGATTTTGTGATTCAGACATGGCAGGTGATGTGGACACATGCAAGTCCACAAGTGGCTATGTATACATACTTGGAGGTGGAGCTATTTCATGGTGCTCTAGACTTCAGAGGATAGTTGCACTATCTACTACAGAGGCTGAATATATTTCAGCCACAGAGGCTTCCAAATAAGCCATTTGGCTAGCCCGCCTCTGCAGTGAGTTTGGGATGCCTGAAAAGGCACCTGTTCTTGGATGCGATAGCCAGAGTGCCATATGTTTGGCAAAGAATGCCATGTTTCATGCTCGCACAAAGCATATTGATGTGAGATACCACTTCATCAGAGAGGTGTTAGAGGATGGCCTGATCACTTTGATCAAGGTCAATACTTCACAGAATCCTGCAGATGCTCTCACAAAGTGTCTACCCAAGGCACAACATGTATACAGATGGTGGGAGTTACTTAGCTTAAAGGAGCCTCCTTGGTCCTTTAAGTGGGAGGTTGTTGGGGATAAAGCCCCCAAGGACTCTCCTTTTGTATATTTTGATGCTTCCATCTGAAAGCTCTCTTCGAGAGCTTTCCGGACATATTTTTGTTATATTTTTTGGACCCCAAATTGGGGAGTTATAGGAATTTACATTATTTTTATGACTTTTGGTCATTGGCCATGTTTGAACATGCCCAAATGACCTAAAAGTCACTTATCAATAAGACTTGGTCCCAAATCTCTCATAACTTGATTGGGACTTCTTCAACTTCAGCTTCTCCATCTCCTTCTCCAAATTTCTACGCAGGTTTCTCTCTCTACTTTCTCTCTCCTCACGCAGCAGCCCACTCCCTTGGTGTTTGGAGCAACCGAGCACACCACGACGTAGCTCTCCGCGGCCTCTTTCAGTAGGTGGCCATTAGCTGCGGAGTCAGAGCCACTCTCCCCCCATGTACACTACTCTATCATTGCTAGGTACACTATCATCTTGTTGTTTTAAGCCTACATAGTTCTTTTTTGTAGTAAGTACTTTTCTTTTCATCGATACAGAGAGATGACAGCAATTGTACATGGTTTTGTCTCATAGGCCAAGTTTGACCTTTTGGTAGACGTTAATATGACTCTCTCTCTCTCTCTCTCTCTCTCTCTCTCTCTCTCTCTCTCTCTCTCTCTCTCTCTCTCTCTCTCTCTCTCTCTCTCTCTCTCTCTCTCTCTCTCTCTCTCTCTCTCTCTCTCTCTCTCTCTCTCTCTCTCTCTCTCTCTCCCTCCCCCTCCCTCTCCCTCTCCCTCTCCCTCTCCCTCTCCCTCTCCCTCTCCCTCTCCCTCTCCCTCTCCCTCTCCCTCTCCCTCTCCCTCTCCCTCTCCCTCTCCCTCTCCCTCTCCCTCTCCCTCTCCCAGTAGGCAGCGGCACAGAGAGTGCGACGCCGACCACATCTGGTTGGGTACCGACGACCACGACTACACCAAGAGGATATCTCACGCATCAGGATAGCCCACGACTACATGATGGAACATAGGCGCACTACCACCACTTGGACAGGCTTCCTCCAGGAGGCACTCCTACCGCCGCCGATGTACCATATACTCCACCCACCTCCACCCATCATCAGCACTTAGGGTATACATATTCACTCCCTCATGGCTCCCCTTTGTATCAGGTGATCATTATCTGCTGAGCCAGAGCCACTCTCCCCCCAGGCACCATTATTTTATTCCCACTACCTCCTCATTACAAGTACCACCATCCTTTGCTGTTTTCCGCCTACACAGTTTTGTGTAGCGAGTATTTTTTTCCTTTCCATTGCTACACAGAGATTACCACAGTTGTATATGATTTTGTCTCATAGGCCAAGTTTGGCCTTTGGAAGACGTTAATATACCTTTCTTTCTTTCTTTCTCTCTCTTTCTCTCTCTCTCTCTCTCTCTCTCTCTCTCTCTCTCTCTCTCTCTCTCTCTCTCTCTCTCTCTCTCTCTCTCTCTCTTTGTGTGTGTGTGTGTGGTGTGCGACTGCTGGAGTGGTTGTAGAGACAATCTTATACCCCATTGACACCATTAAGACCCATTTGCAGGCTGCCAGAGCAGGTGGGAAAATATCTTTAAAAGGACTGTATTCAGGGCTGGGAGGCAATTTGGCTGGTGTTCTCCCAGCATCTGCCATATTTGTTGGTGTGTACGAGCCTGAAAAGCAGAAATTGCAGGAGTTCTCTCTCTCTCTCTCTCTCGAAGCAGTAGGGCTCGGCTCGAAAAAAAAGATGTGCAAGACATGATTACTAAAGCAGTCAGAGAGGCAAAGAAGGAGGAAGACAAGGCACTTAATCAAGAAATGAGGAAGTCCACCGATAGAATTAGAGTCCTAGAAGAGCATGTCAAAATTATTGAAGAAGACCGAGATGAAATGAGAGCTGAGATACATAGGCTTTAAGAAGAAATCATTCAACTCAGGATTTCCAAAGAAGAAGGAGAGATAACAAAGCTGGATGACTTGAAAGAAAAAATCAAAAATGATTGGAAGACGGGTGTACAAGAACACATCAAATCAGAGATAGAAGCAACACAAAATAGTTGGGTGGAAGTGGTAAGTAAAAATATTAAATGAGGTCAATAAAAATATTAAATGAGGTCAAAGAAGAAGTGAAGAAGGAAGTCAAGGAAGACGTGAAGAAGGAAGAACTCACACGAGTTCAGGATACACTAGAAGAGGAGAGACTTCGACACATTCGAAGACTCCAGATTCGGATTGCGCGCCTACCAGAGGGAGCATCACCAACCGCTGAAGCCACCGACATTTGTGGCTGCCTTGGATACAAGAACATGCCCTTCACATGCGCATGGGGGACTGGGAGGGATACGTCTCGTTCACAAGCACTTATCCTTCGTATGAGTTCCGAGGAGACACGGACCACCTTTTTTAGACATCGATCGATACTACGTGGACTACCACGCGGTGCTCTCTACATGGACGAGGACCTCATGAGGATGCAAGTAGCACACTGACGTGCTTGCATTGCACAGATACTCCAGGCACGCCGAGAGGGAAGGAAGGCCTTTTATCGGGATGGTAAGAATCATAGATGGATGCCCTATCAGAGGAGTGGTGTGGAATTGCAACAGGGAATTGCAACCAGGAGGCGCCACTCAGAGGAGTGGTGTGGAATTGCAATGGGGCACTCTAGACACGACCAGACAGACTCGAGGAGATCCTGGAGTCACATGACTTTGCTTGCATTACAGAGACACATGAGAGCCCTGAGAGAGGCCTACCACGCATTGCACATTTTCACTCGGAATCTGCATTCAGGACCACGATGAGACAGAGTACAACGCGAGGGTCGGGAGGTGTTGCCATCATATTTAGACAGGAGAGATACAGAGCCGGATCCATATCATAGGGAGAGATGAGGAGGCACGATACATATGGGTTCGCATGGAGATAGTTACCCTTGGACACTCTTACATCAGAGATCACCACCATCCTAGAGAACTCAGCTCTCTGCAGCTTCCCATACCGCACACATATACACCCTCCACGCACAAGATCCATGCCCCTGAACCGCTGGTATGATGCAGATTGTCGTGAGCTACAAAAGCACCTACGGATTTTAGAGCATAGAGGGTATATTACACAAACACAGGCACAGCATCGTATGCAGAGCCTTAGTCGCCGCAAACGGCGACATTGGGAGGAGAGACAGTACTGGGATATTTACCATTTGCTCATGAGTCGAGACAATGTAGTGGCGTGGCGACATTTGAGAGAGAGGAGATAGAAGACACCCATCCAAGACCCGAGCACTGGCATAGCTATGCACGTGCCACGAAGCCTATACGAGATCCCATACCAACCCCCCATTCCAAGGCCGCAGAGCTCACGTCCTACCTCCGAGGCCGCAGACCTCATGTCCTACCACCTCTGACTTCTTCACACCCACTATGGTGGGATGCGTTATTGCCCATCTACAGCATGGCAAGGCTCATGACCATTTCGGTTTACAGGCAGACCACCTCATCTACGGAGGAAGGACTCTCGCACCGCTCATTGCCCACCTCTTCAACCGTGCATTGGTTGAAGGATTCCCTGACTCATGGACTGAGCACACCATAGTGCCCATTCATAAGTCGGGTGATACTATGGATCCAGCTACATACCAGACGATCATGATTGGCCCTATATTGGCCAAGTTATATGGGGCGGTACTAGAGACAGAGTTGAGCACTCTCGCTGAGAGGAAGGGTATGAGGCCCCAGGACAAGAAGGTTTCAGACGAGATTACTCTACCATTGACCACATCTTCACCTTGAGATGCCTGATCGACCGGGTAAGAGTGAGGAAGAGGAGACTATATTGCTTCTTTGTGGACTTCCGTAAAGCATTTGACACGGTTCCCAAGGAACGACTCTTCAGACGACTACTTGATATCGGAGCTCCACAGGAGATGATATGGGGGATCTATGCCTCATATGAGAGAGTATCTGGTAGAGTCACATGTCAAGGAGGCTTATCTGATCCACTTGCTAGCACTATCGAGGTGAAGCAAGGGTGCCCTCTTTCACCCATCCTCTTTGGTCTCTACATTGATGAGATAGTGGACTTCATACAACAGCGGGGGGTGATGGCGTTGAGGTACGCGGGTCCACTGTCCATATTCTTTTATATGCTAATGATATTGTACTGGTTTCAGAGTCTGCAGAAGGCCTATAGCATCATCTACATGGCCTAGATGAATTTTGCAGACAAACAGGGTTATCTGTGAACCCTGGTAAAACCAAGGCCATGATCTTTCATACATCAGCAAAGGTACACAGACATAGTTTGTTCACGGCAGCAGGTGGACTGATCGAGGTGGTCGGATCATATGTTAACTTAGGAGCGACATTTACAACAGTATCAAGGGTCTTCTCTATGTCTCAGGCAGCCCGTGACCGCATCACACGTGGGTATGCAGCACTAGCTTTGATGGAGAGACAGTGCCACTAGGCATATTTTCAAGAGCCCCACACAAAGGGGTGGCTCTTCGACACTTTGGTTACGCTAGCGCTCATGTATGGGGCAGCCATATGGGGGCCAGGATTAGCTACATCAGTATGGACAGCATTGGAGAGGCCACATATCCTCATGATTGCGAGACTTATCCGCAGCAAGCCTACAGTACCACATGATATCATCATAGCGGAGCTCACTGCACCACCAATGCTAGTTGAGGCACTATTCCATACAGTATGCCTATTACATAGACTTCGGAGCAAGGGTACAGAGTGCATTGCTTATCGTGCTTTCCAGGCATCACGTGATATGGCATTAGCAGGCCACACCTCCTCATGGTATGCACAGACACGAGACTAGCTAGCTCACCATGGTCTTGACATGGATAGGCTACCATTACTACAGTATGACTTACAGGCAGCCACCTACTCGCTCTCTCATCAGGAGAGGAATAGGGTCATTCCCAAGGAGATATGGCATACATACATACAGAGGACATGGGTGAGCCCTAGGGATACATTGCCACCGAAAATGCTCTATTACTGTGAGCATTTTCTACATATATCGGACGAGGGCTTCATCGAGATTCCGAGATACATGCAGACATACCTACCCCACCACCTTCGAGTCGTCATTGGGCAACTCCGAGTTTCATCACATCAGCTCGAGATTGAGAGGGGTCGGTCCAGGGGATTCCCCCGTGAGGAGAGGTGGTGCCCTGTATGCAAGACGCAGGTAGAGAGTGAGGAGCATTTTGTTATCAGATGCCAAGCATACTTAGACCTACGAGCACAGTTCCAGATAGAGGAGTCTATCTAGTTGTGCATGACTATGGGAGACCAGAGGCACTTGGGACGCTTCCTCAGAGAAGCATACAAGAGGCGAGAGCGGTCACTACAGTCCACACATCAGACACGAGTGAATACCCAACAAACCATTACTCAGTTCTTTCAACGAGCTGAGCTATATCAAAGAGGTTCATTTATAGGGCTCACGGTCCACGCAGCAGCACAGAGAACACGACGCCGACCATGCATGGTTGGATATCGTCGACCACGACTATATCAGGAGGATATTTCACGCATCAGGACAGCCTACAACCGCATGATGGAGCAGAGGCGTACCACCACCCCCTGGGTTGTCTTCCTTCAGGAGGCACTCAGACCACCACTGATGTACCAATTAAACACCCACCTCCACCCATCACCAGTAGCTAGGGTATTTTACTCACTCACATTATGGATCCCATGTATTAGGTGGCCATTATCTGCAGAGTCAGAGCCACGTCTCCCCAACCTTTTCCAGCCCTATATAGCTTTGTGTAGCCCCTCTCTCTCTCTCTCTCTCTCTCTCTCTCTCTCTCTCTCTCTCTCTCTCTCTCTCTCTCTCTCTCTCTCTCTCTCTCTCTCTCTCTCTCTCTCTCTCTCTCTCTCTCTCTCTCTCTCTCTCCCCCCCCCCCTCAGACTTATATTACAGATTTTTTCAGACCCACATACACTCGAGGGCCCAGCTCCATGCGGGGTGTCACATTACACAGAGCAGAGGAGCTTAGACGACAGCGTCGACGACCGAGACCCCTTGTCCGGAGAGCTCGTCCACATCAGAGAGAGATTCAGGCGATTCACGCACGCCATGACATGGAGATACAGAGACGTCAGCAGCGCACCCCTATCGATTTGGACGCCCGGAGCATTTTGAGGATCGCCATGATGCCTTACCCACCGATGCATTATATCCTACACCCACTCCAGGCATTTAGGGGGTTGTGATACCATTGAGCCTCCCCTCCCTATGCATATCATATTTGTATCTCACCCATTGAGCATATAGAGTGCATACCCATAGCACCCCACACCCTTGATACCAGCTACTATCCCACCTTTTATACCCGTTTGCAGTACTCACACTTTATTTTCGTTTTGGATCACAGTGGATTGGATCATACTGATGTATATGTTTTGTCTCATAGGCCGATTTTGGCCTCTAATAGACGTTAAAAGTCTTTCTTTCTTTCTCTCTCTCTCTCTCTCTCTCTCTCTCTCTCTCTCTCTCTCTCTCTCTCTCTCTCTCTCTCTCTCTCTCTCTCTCTCTCTCTCTCTCTCTCTCTCTTCATCTCGAGGGGAGGGTGAGGGAGGGGACCCTCTCCTTGAGCTTTCCAGCACCCTTCTCCTCGCCCACTGTCTACAGAAACAACATGGAAGGCAGGAAAAGGTTTGCCTCTGCCCTCTTGCACCAGCCGCTTTCTATACCAGCCCCAGTCAACAAACCAACAGCATGGGAGTCTTACTTACTCCAAGAAGTGAAGAAACTCCAAGGAGAAATGGCAGCAATGAAACAGGAAATTAGTAAGAAAGATGAACAAATAGCCAGATTGCAACAAAAGCTTGATGAAACACAAGGAAACAGCCAGCAAACAAGAGATGAATCAACCAATAAAGTCGACTTTGCAACACAATTATCCGAGGTAAAACTATCCAGCTCTACACATTTTTCAAAAGAAGTAATGTCTGTGGTAAAGGAACAGGAATTGGTGGACAGCAACAAGAAAGTTATCAGGATTGGAGGCCTCCCCCTAGGATGGGACAGGGAGGACATCGCACCCGAGTTAAAAGATGACTGCATCCTTGAAACAGAAGTACTAGAAGCACAACTAACCAAGGTGGTCCCCTTCATCAATCTAGGGTCTCCGGTCTTCATCACACCCAAAGGAACTCAGGCAAGGGTAAGCTATTTTGACATGTCAGATAAGATAGCTGTCATGAAGCAAGCAAAGTCACTACAAGGTACTAAAGTATGGATAGCAGATGAACTCACCCCACTCCAACTTAAAAATCGACCAGCAGAGTTAACTAAAGTCAGAGAAGCCAGGAAGAATGGAAAGTGGGCAGTATACAGAGGCGGTCAAGCTATTATCAAAGATTTTCATACCCATACCACATAGGAAGAAACAGCCATCTCCCTCATTTGTAATATACATTGATGTAATTTTGAAACTCTTATGAGTCATAAGAGTGCTTTGGAAGCCACATCCCCCCCCCTTTTATTTTTATTTTGATTTTTGCCTTTTATTATAGCCCCTTGAGGGCCTCCCCCCAAGTGGAATGTAATGTTTTGATGTACCTGATCGGTCCCATAGGTCGACTTCGGCCTCCCGTGGACGTTAATATATCTTTCTTTCTCTCTCTCTCTCTCTCTCTCTCTCTCTCTCTCTCTCTCTCTCTCTCTCTCTCTCTCTCTCTCTCTCTCTCTCTCTCTCTCTCTCTCTCTCTCTCTCTCTCTCTCTCTCTCTCTCTCCCTTATCTTCAATTGGTATCATAGCAAGCTGCTCGGCCGTCGCTGCTCGTGGCGCCGTCGCCGCCCTGTCGCTGCTCCCCGTCGCTGCCCGTGCTGCTCTGCCGTCGCTGCTCGTGGCGCCGTCGGAGCGCTGCCGTCGCTACCTTGTGCCTGTCGGAGTCTGCCGTCGCAGCAGGTGTGCGAACCCTAAGGAGAGACCTCCCCCGCATCTCCCCGTCAGCCCTGCCCCACCATCGCCCTCAGCTCTGCGTCCTGAGCACCGCCCTAGATCTACACTTCCGGCCATCACTTACCACCCATGGCCCGAAACCCTAATTTACCTAACCTAATCCACACCCTTACCGACGCCAACGTATTTCATGCCTCACTCCAAAACACTTAAGACACCGAAACCCTAACCCTAAGGGGAAGTCAACCCTAACCCTAAAAACTAAAACCCAACCCGTCTCTATTGCCAATATGCCTGATCTCATCTCTAAAACCAGCCTTAACCTTAAGCCAAAACCCCAAAACCCTAAATTTCAACCCTAACCTGAACCCTAACCTTAAGCTGAACCCTAACCCTAACCCTAACCCTAACCCTAATTCTCTCTCTCTCTCTCTCTCTCTCTCTCTCTCTCTCTCTCTCTCTCTCTCTCTCTCTCTCTCTCTCTCTCTCTCTCTCTCTCTCTCTCTCTCTCTCTCTCTCTCTCTCTCTCTCTCTCTCTCTCTCTCTCTCTCTCTCTCTCTCTCTATCTATCTATCTACAGTTATTAGCCACTCCCACCCTTGCTCCATCGCGCATCGGGCGCGCTCCCGTCTTCATCGCAAGTCTTTAGGCTCAGTACTCTGAGCATTCTTTCATCTTCGAATGCAATGAGCGCTACGGCTAAGAAGGACGATTTGACAAAAATGGAGGACAAACTGACCATAGCTATCAAAGAAAACAAGAAGATGGTGGACTCCACTATCACGGCCATCATCAGCCGCCTCTCAAAGCTCGAGAAGGAAGTAGAAACATATCATAAGGAGAGGGAAGCATGGCAAAAAGAGAAAGAAGAATGGACTAAGGAGAGGGCAAACATGAAAGAGGAATTGGAGCTCCTCAAAGCTTCAATGGTCTCTCTTACACCCGAAGAGGGAGAGATTAATATGAACAAGACAGAAGCTCTCAAAGAAGAACTCACCAAATCCTTGACCGAGAGCATGGAAAACAAATTAGAAGCTACCAAAGAAGGGTGGATCGACATAGTGAAGAAGAACATCAAAAAAGAAGCCAAAGAGAAAGCACAAAAGGAAGAAGCCCTCATCGTGCACACCACTATTGAGGAAGAAAAGATGAGACATGCCCGCCGTCTCAATGTACGCATCACGGGCATTGAAGAAAAAGAAGGCTCTACCCCCGAGTCCGATGGGAAAACACTATGCAAGATACTCGGCTACAAAGAGGAGTCCCCCCCATTCATCAAGTCTTGGAGAACGGGACGAGACCCCACGAAGAAGAGAGCTCTCATTCTACACTTCCCTTCCGAAGATATAAGATCTACTTTCCTACGCAGGAGGGTGATTTTGAGAGCACTTGATGGCCCCCCCATCTACCTTGACGATGATCTCACACCCATGCAGGTAGCACACCGTCGTGCATGCATGCCGAGAGTACATCAAGCTCGCAAAGAAGGAAAGAAGGCTTCATACAGAGATGGTCGTGTCATCATTGATGGCAAGGCCATCCCATAGGGATTCGCGGCCTGTGAGACACTCGAGGAGATACACCTTGCAGTTTGGAACTGCAATGGAGATCTATGGACACACCCAGAGAGATTGGAAGAGGTGCGCAAAGACAAAGACATCATTATGCTCACAGAGACACATGAGAGCCCGAACCGGGGCCTACCTCGTGTCCACGGTTTTCAGTGGGAGTCCACATACAGAGAGTGTACACGTCAGCACACCACCCGAGGATCAGGAGGAGTAGCCATACTCTTTAGAGATGGACTTCAGAGCAGGATACAGATAGTCGCACGTGATTCACAGGCCAGATATCTTTGGATTCGACTCCAGCTCTCGCAGGAGCGGATCATCTTCATAGCATTATGCTACTTTGCTCCTTCTAGCTCGCGTTTCGCTATCATAGATCGAGAGGAGGACTCACCATACACTTGCTTGTCAGAAGAGATTACAGAGTACTCTGCATTAGGGGAAGTCTTCCTTATGGGAGACTTCAATGCCAGGACAGGCAATGATCAGTGTGAGATATTTGACCCAGAAGACCCGGAGATACTACATACCATAGAGGATGAGTCTACAGCTCGAGCTTCAGCTGACCCTACACACACTCACTATGGCACTCACCTACTCAGACTAGGCTCTCGACATAATCTCGTTATCTATAACGGGATGACTCAGTGGCCTACCTCAGGAGGATTGACATGCATACCACACTCAGTCACAGATGGCGGGGGAAGTACAGTAGATTACGTCATGGGGTCCAGAGAGGCCATCCACCTACTTACCTCATTCACCATCCCACCCATACCCATTGGGGCCGATCACACATACCTCGCACTCTCCCTGAAGGGAGACACCCCTACACGCATACCCGCAGCACGCATCCCACACACCACCATCCACTTCACACACGAGCTAGCTCACATATATGCGGCTCGAGTCGAGCAGGGTCTTCTCTTACTTCATCCTGACACTCCACTATCCCTACTCACCTCTCAGATAGCATCAGTTCTTCAGACATCAGCCATCAGCTCCTTCCCACACACCATCCATTCTCGTCACACACCTCCTCCCGGGACTATGCCACAACATCGTTGGTATGATGAGGATTGCAGAGATCTTTACCGCCGACTACGAGCTCAGAGAGCATTGGGAGAGATCACAGAGAGAGAGGCCAAGGGACAGATGAAGACTCTCACACGTCGAAAGAGGCGAGCCTTTGAGGAGGCACAGGAGCTTGAGCTATACCATCTCTTTATGAGTATGGACAGTGCTGCAGCATGGCGCAGCCTACGAGAGCCACGCCCGACCACACCTATTGGAGACCCACACACATGGCATGATTATGCTCAGAGGTTATATGAGGTACCTAGGCAGCCTCCCATTCCCCAGCCACTTGAGCCTCGCCCTACTAGTTCTTCTCTCTTCACAGCAAAGATGGTTGAGAGGGCCATACGACGACTTCGACATGGACGTTCGACAGACCACGCAGGATTGCAGAGCGAGCATCTCATATATGCAGCCTCCACTATAGCCCCGTTGATTGCACATGTCTTCAACCGGGCTATAGGAGAGGGCTTCCCAGAGGAGTGGACTAGGCACACCATTGTGCCTATCCACAAATCTGGCGACACCCTGGATCCAGGGAACTACAGGACCATCATGATTGGCCACACCATGGCCAAACTATACGGTGCCATACTTGAGGCAGAGCTCAGTTCATATGCAGAGACTGAGGGGCTACGAGCACGAGGCCAGGCAGGTTTTCGACGAGCTTTCTCTACTATTGATCACATCTTCATTCTGCGCTGCCTCATTGATGGGGCAAGGGTGCGGAAGAAGAGGCTATATTGCTGCTTTGTGGACTTCCGCAAAGCTTTTGATACAGTGCCGCGAGAGAGGCTCTTCCAACGCCTCCAGAGCTTGGGAGTACCATCAGGGATGATTTGGGCCATCTATGCACTCTATGAGCAGGTGACTGGGAGGGTACGGTGTCCAGGAGGTATGTCTGAGGCCATTGCTAGCACCATCGGTGTTAAGCAAGGCTGCCCACTCTCTCCCACTCTATTTGGTCTCTACATTGACGAGATTGAGGACTACATTCTCCGAGCTGGAGGAGAGGGTGCAGACCTCGCAGGTACACATGTCCACATTTTATTATATGCCGATGACATTGTCTTGATTTCAGAGTCACCCGAGGGATTACAGCGCCACCTTGAGGCCCTGGATGAGTTTTGTACACAGAGGGGCTTGACAGTAAACCTTGGCAAGACCAAGGTCATGATCTTCCACACCTCCCCCATGGTGAGGAATGGAGCAGGATTCAGAGCTGGTGGTGGACAGATTGAGGTGGTCACTTCCTATGTCTATCTCGGAGTCACATTCACGAGCTTGCCTGGCCCCTTCAGCATGAGACAGGCAGCCACCGATAGACTCACACGTGGATATGCAGCTTTAGCCATGTTAGAGCGGAGATGTCACCAAGCACACTTCCAGGAGCCCCGCACGAAGGGCTGGCTATTTGACACACTGGTCAGACCAGCTATGATGTATGCTGCGACGGTCTGGGCCCCAGGTCTCACAGTCACCCAGTGGAGTGCGATCGAGAGGCCACAGGTACGTATGATCTCGCGATTATTTCGTGGGAAACAGTCGGTGCCACATGACATCATCAGGGCAGAGCTAGCTGCACCACCCATGGCAGTAGAGGCACTATTCCAGACTATCTGCTTTATTCAGAGGATTAGAGACCTCCCTACAGATAGACTCACACACAGAGCTCTTGAGGCATCTATACAGATATCAGAGTTAGGATATGAGAGAGCTTGGTACACTCAGGTTAGAGTCTGGTTTGATAGTCATGGACTTGATATGGACAGATTGCCGCCTTTTCAGTATGACCCAGACTCACCTCACATCCACCTCTCTCGTCGTGAGAGGAATGTTGTGCTCAGACAGGATCTCTGGCAGCTCTACATTAGTCAGACATGGCACACAGCACACATGGGATCGAGACTATCGCACTATCGAGACCAGTTCATAGACATACTAGCTGACGGTTTCATCCAGCGACCACGCTACATGGATACTCACATGCCTCATAGCTTGAGGGTAGCGATTGGCCAGCTGAGAGTCTCATCACACCGACTCGAGATTGAGACGGGCAGAGCCGCAGACATTCCCAGAGAGGAGCGGATATGCAGAGTATGCAGAGTAGAGATGGAGGATGAGGAGCACTTTGTATGCAGATGTAGCGCATATGATGGCATCAGAGGCAGATACGAGACTCTGTTTGCAGGGCAGCCCACCCTCCGAGAGATCATGGACTCTAGAGACCAGCGACAGTTCGGGCGATTCTTACTAGAGATACAGAGTCACAGAGATTCCCTACTCCAGCCTACTGTAGCACTCCATACAGGAGGGAGACAGAGTCAGCTCACTGACTTCTTTATTCCACGACGTGCTGCAGCCCTCCCCCCCTCAGCCCACATACCGAGCGGGGTGACTCTTCAGCAGGCTCAGATATCTCGAGCTAGGAGACGACCCCGTGCTATAGGATATCGGGCCCCGAGACTTCACCGACACCAGATTGCGGAGATCCAGGCTTGTGACCATCGCGCCATGGAGGAGAGACGATCCCAGATGATGGCCGATCCCGTTGCAGCCATCAGGGTGGCCCTGACTCCACCTCCACCTATGTATCACATATTACATCCCACCCACTAGCACAGGATGGAGCTAGTTAGTCGTTTTAGATGCATTCTCATGGTTGTTGTACTACCCTTTCGCATATAGACTATCATAGATATCGCACTCCATACACCCCCCACCACTTTCATGGGTATCCCCACATGCATACTACGGAGATCTATATCAGCTTAACCAGTTTCTTTTCAGCACTTTTATCTTTTCTGATTGACAGAAGATACACCCATGTACATCGATTTGTCTCATAGGCCGAGTTCGGCCTCCTAATAGACGTAAAAACACTTTCTTTCTTTCTCTCTCTCTCTCTCTCTCTCTCTCTCTCTCTCTCTCTCTCTCTCTCTCTCTCTCTCTCTCTCTCTCTCTCTCTCTCTCTCTCTCTCTCTCTCGCGCTACATCAGAGAGGTCCATCTATAGGGCTCACGCTCCACCAGGCAGAAGCACAGAGAGCACGGCGCCGACCACGCATGGGCGGATATCGTCGACCACGACTATATCAGGAGGATATCTCACACATCAGGATTGCCTACGACCACATGATGGAGCATAGGCGTACCACCACCCCCTGGGTTGTCTTCCTTCAGGAGGCACTCAGACCACCACCGATGTACCACATACTACACCAACCTCCACCCATCACGAGTAGCTAGGGCGTTTTACTCACATTTTTGGATCCCCCATGTACTAGGTGGCCACTATCTGCAGAGTCAGAGCCACGTCTCCCCAGCCTTTTCCAACCCTATATAGCTTTGTGTAGCGATATACTTTTTATTTCATTTTATCTTCTACACAGGGTTACTACACTTGTACATGGTTTTTGTCTCATAGGCCAAGTTTGGCCTCCAAAAGACGTTAATATGACTTTCTTTCTTTCTTTCTTCTCTCTCTCTCACACAGACACACACACACACACACATTACACACCACTATTGAGGAAGAGAGGATGCAATGAGCTCGACGTCTTAATGTGTGGGTCAGAGGTACATTAGAAAAAGAAGGCTCCACCCCCAAGATGGATGGGATGACACTATGTAAGAAGCTTGGTTACAAGGAAGAGGAGGCCGTCCCATTCATCAAATGTTGGAGAGAAGAAAAAGATCTTTCAAAAAAAGAGAGCTCTCATTTTGCACTTTCCCTCCAAAGTGGGGAGATCCATCTTCATTCTAAAGAGACAGGTGTAGAGGGGGCTTGAAGGTCCCCCTATTTACCCAAATGACAATCTCATACCCATGCAACTAGCACATCATCGTGTATGCATGCCAAGGGTACACGAAAGAAGGTTTCAAACAGAAATGGTCAGGTCATGACCATAGTACAAACAGAGAGATTTAAATCGCGATTAAAAATTGGGATTTAAAAGATTTAATCGTTTTAATCGCTAAGATTTAAAATAAAAATCGCGATTTTTATTCTTTTGCAATTTTTGTGATTTTTTTTTTTGGGAAATTTCTATATATACACATAAAACATTCTAATATTATAATATATATCATAAAATTTATTTATAATGCATGTAATATGGATATAATGCATGATAATATCTCAAAATAGAGTAAAAATAAAAAATTTAAAAAAAAATCGAAAAAAATAAAAATCGCGAATAAATCGTTTAAATCGTTCGAGATTTAAAAGATTTTTATTTTATGAAAAAATCGCGATTTTTTTGTACTATGGTCATGACTGATGGCAAAGCCATACTTTAGGGATTCACGGCCTCTGAGAGTTGAGGAGATACATCTTGGAGTGTGAACTGCAATGGCGATTTATGGACACATCCAGAGAGGCTTGAGGAAGTGAGCAAAGATAGAGATATCATTTTGTTGACAGAGACACATGAGAGCCCCGATAGGAGCCTACCTCAGGTGCATGGTTTCCATTGGGAGTCTACACAAAGAGATTGTACATGCAACCACACTACGAGTGTATAGGGGGAGTAGCGATACTCTTCACAAATGGACTTCAAAGCAAGATATAGATCATCTCACCGGACTCACAAGCAAGATACCTTTGGATCCAATTGCAGCTCTCACATGAGGGGACCATCTACATTGCACTATGCTATTTTTCCCCTTCTGGCTCCCAATTCTCTGTCGTGGATAAGGAAGAGGGCTCATTTTTTACCTTTCAATCAGAGGAGATCACGAAGTACTCTACTCTAGGGGAAGTCTTCCTCATGAGAGACTTCAAAAGCAAGGACGGGCAATGATCAATGCGAGGCTTTTGACCAAGGGGATCCACTCATATTACCCATTATACAAGAGGGATCTACGGCACGAGTTTCAGCCGATTCTACACACACTATGGTACCCACCTACTCAAACTCGAGCCGGAACATTGTCTCCTTATTTATAACGAGATGATACAGTGGCCTACATCGGGGGGATCGACATGCATACCGCACCCAATTACAGATGGAGGGAGTATCGTAGATTATATCATGGAACCATGCCATAGAATCCCTAGTATGTTGATGAGTGCAGGAGTCTCTATCGTCGACTACGAGCTCATAGAGCATTGAGAGATATCACAGATATGGAGGCTAGAAGACATATGAAGACCCTCACATGCCATAAGAGACAAGCCTTTGAGGATGTTGGAAACTAGGTAGGCCCATAACAAATTTCACAGGTTTCCAAGAACTACAACACAGATTTCATAATCTTCCAATATTGAAAACATGAACATACAACACTTAATCATACAAATGATGAGACAAAGATAGAGAGAGATTAGACAACATGTTCAAAGTGTTACATAAGCCATGTCTTACTCACACCATCATATATACAAATGTCAATTTACAATGTGGGAGTCAAAACCTCAACCATTCTATGTGAACAGAACTAGATGGAAGAGTGTATGTACAAAATTTACAAGAATATTCAGATATAGGGACAGAAATCTGAATATGTATGAGATGTATGACCTGATAGGTTGTAGAAGAGTGAATATGAGTGACTGAAAGAGGAAAGATCGGTTTGAAATTGATATTCAGCAAACCCTAATCTGAATTTAAGCTATGGAAGACCGTAAATCAGATGTGTGTGTGATAGATCACATACTTACAGAATTAGCATAGAATGCTAATATATTGCCGACAAAAATCCTCATACTCATGTGGAAACACCTTCTCTAACACCTCATCTGATGCATGCAGCATGCATGTACTGATTCTCCTTTATGGATGCCATTGCCTCCATATATGCCAAATAGGACTCCTCTAGATATGGATGCCACCGCCTCCATAAGCTCAAAGTAGTACTTGTGTGCATAAAAAGAATATGTACCTGAATAGTTAACATAAGATGCAATCTTATGTTAAGCTCCATCCAATGTCTTTGAAGTACTCCATAATCTTCATGTAGAAGACAATCTTCAAATACATCATACACCACCAAGCTAATGATAAGTAGGTCTTCTCCATAAGCAAGAGTGTGAGCACACTCTTCTCCAAGAAGAACTCCAAGGCTTCTCCTTATGTGCTTCAAAAGCTGCTCCATAGCTGCCTATATGTGCACCATGGCTTCCCCATGTGTGCATCACCTAGATCACCTCCAAAATTAGCAAATGATGGCATTGAGATAACTTAAAAGTGACCATGACCCTTGTTTATATAGCCCTTGAGGCTCATACGAAAAACACTCCTCCCAATAAAGCTGAGCGTAAGAAAAAAACTAGATTGCTGCTCTTAAAAAACTCGATCGCTTTTTTTAAAGAATAGTTGCTTTATTTTTAATTATTGCTGAAATTAGCTTTTCATAAGCTTTTTAAATTACTAACTTTGATCAAGATTTTCTCCCACATCTGATCTCTGATGACTGAATGTCCTATATCATTAGAAAGCTCTCATCAAGCTCTTCAAGATAGGATCATAAAAATATTACCCAAATTTTGTGCCAAAAATGACTAAGTACCAAAATTAGGGTTTCTGTCCGAATGTGTTATTGATTTCCAACAATCCCCCTTGCAATGTCATATTGGTACAAACTGAACTGGATATGCAACTTCATTCTTCTGCAAACTGACATAAGCTTCAAACTTGTCCTTCAGAATTGACCTTCAAACTTTATCTTCAAAAGTCTTCTTCAAAACTTATTTTGAACTTCTTCAAACTTCAAAAATCTGAATTTGTTGAATATGAACCATAATACCTGAGAAAATATGCAAACTAGATATCCAATAGTGTTAGCATACATCAGGCAATCACTGCTTGACAACATATGTAGCATGAATTGACTCTGAATTTGTTCTCTCTTGAAATAAGTCTTCTCAATCCTGTAAGCATACACTAGGATCCATATATTTGCATTTACCTTCAACGTACTTCTGTTGTGTCATGTAAATACACTAAACAAAATCAGAAATTGAATCCATCCTCGGACTTGTGACTGATAACTCACGACTTAGTGTATTATGAACACTAACTCGTTCATCTCTGACTGTACTCAACTCTCATGAGTCTCACCAAAGTTTCATATCTATGTAAGTCTGGTCTTTCATACCTCTTTACTTCAAAGTTCTATCTGTAAGTCTTTCATACCTCTTTACTTCAAAGTCTGGTATAATCATATATGTGTGCACCTCATAAGTAACATACCTCTCTGAAATATCAAGCTTCTCTGCAATAGAACTCTGGAACTTTCTCCCGAAAAGGAATACCCAACAGGAAATTTCTCCAAACATTCTCCTTCTTCCTTCTTATTCAAAAGTTGGAACATAAAGAGAAACTAACAAAGGAAATATAGGAATACCTATAGATATGACTCTTCATTCTTTCACATATGGCTGAAAATAAGTTTTCATGTTTCATCACCCCCTGGATGATTTAACACTAATATCCAAACTCCTTCAAAGTATATCAGACTTTATGAAATCTAGAACGTCTTCCTTCTTTTCAATAAATCTGATCTTCAGTGATTTAGCATTGCTTTTATAGCATCAATACCTGTGTCTGAAACAAAAATATGAACCCTTTTTATTAGCACTGCAGTTGCCAATAGCTTTCACTGCCACTCCTTAGCTTCCCATAATATAGAATAAGGTTAGCTGATCGTATTACATCTTTGATGAAAGCACTTTAGGATTCATAATCTACTACAACATAACAAGTATCTTCTTCTATTTCTTTGCAACACTAATATGATAGAATCTGAATCTTTGACTTACTTCTTCAATGCTAAGAACTTTACAAAAAAAGGATAGACATCTGACTCAAAAATACTCAAGATCTATTCAAGATCATTCAAGATCATAGATCTCTCCAACAAAATACCTGTGTAGAATCTGCTCTCATCAAACCTTCATGATTGAATGCTTGATTTGCTACCTGAATGACTCTAAGTGTCCATGCTTCTTACATAAAGTTGTAGAACGTTTCTTCAACTAAATCTTTTCCAAGAATTTGCAACTTCTACTGAAACACAAGTGGACAAACTCTCACTTTGAGAACTCCAAAATTTGCAAGTTGATACTTCATATCTTCAATGTTCATATTCTTCCCGAATGAAATGTGATAGTATCTGCTTGACTTTCTTTTGGCTAACTCCACTTCTCAATCAAGTGATAGGATCTGATGGAAAACCTTTTTTAATACAAGCATGTATCCAAAAAGTCAAGACAAATATAGAAAGTAGATTCTCCATCTAACTGGTACATAAAAAAAATCTGAATTTTCCTGAATTTTTTGAATTTTCCTCCCAAAAAACTCTGAATTTTCTGAGTATACTGAATATGAGGTAACTTTTCCAAACAAAAAATTTCACTCTAAGTCTCCAACATCTGCTACAAATACTCTTTTACCTCAAGAGTTAGGTAAAGAAGAAAAATAATTTTCTGCAACTTGTCATATATCAAGTAGCTCTGAATTGACACTTCAAGAATTCTTTGAGGGAAGATATAAGCTTCCTGCTCAAAAGCTTTAACTAAAACATAACTCATACACATATGAGTCAAAACATATAAGTTGTCTTAGATATGTGCTTCTTTTAAATTTCTCAATGCAATTCTTTGTCAAAACCTACTAAAACATGACCAAGTATAATGCAAAACAAGAAACTGCTTCTTCTTTAAACTATCTTCTTCACACAAGGTGTTCGCGTAGACTTGTCTTTGGATATAGAGGATAAAAGTAGGAAAAATATATGGAAAATATAAGAGAAAAGAAAGAAGTCTTACTTTCCCTTTGGAATTGTTGAACCTTCTTCTTCTGCATCTTTCTTCCACCCGATGATGTTAACATCTTCAAACTTCTCTTCCATACCTTTTGTTCTCTTCATCTTGAAGTAGCAAGCACTCTTAACTTCTTCAAATGAATTTTTCTCTTCCTCTAGTGCTAAGAGTAAGAGACAAAACAAACATGGTATATAAATGGAAGTGAACATAGATGATAAAACATGCTTCTACCATCTCCTCATGTGCTGAATCAACACTCTGCTTTAAATTTGACTGATATAACTGAATTCACCAACCTTTTCCTTGAGTTGGCTGAATGCTGAATTACCTCTCTAGGCACAAAATCTGATCAAAAAAACTTTTGGCTGAAAACAAAACTGATCTAATCTCCAAATTTGTCTTCTTAGATTAGCTTTCTTGCCATGAAAGAGATCTTCTATCAAAACTGTCAAGAACAACCTCTAGATACCTGTGATTTGATGTTGATCTGGTTCCTTCATCTTCTACAAACCATTGTTTTTCCTTGAATTTGAAGTAGCCTTCTCTTCATCAAGTCTTGGTCTTCACGCAATACTTCTGTAAAGAATCTTTACTCTTCCAAAAGTATTTAGCTGCTAACAGATCATCAGCTTCATACTCCACACTGATAAATAAACATGTGACTGAATTTTCTAATTCTCAAATCTCTACTCATCTAGATTAAGTGTGTATGTCATATGTCAAATGTTAGAAGCTACTCTGAAATCAAATGTAGTTAACCTGGGAGCCTAGGAGCTCTGATACCAAATGTTGGAAATTAGGTAGGCCCATAACAAATTTCATAGGTTTCCAGGAACTACAACACAGATTTCAGAATCTTTCAATATTGACAAACATGAACATACAACACTTAATCATACAAATGATGAGACAAAGATAGAGAGAGATTAGACAACATGTTCAGTGTGTTACGTAAGCCACTGCTTACTCACACCATCATATATACAAATGTCGTTGGAAATTAGGTAGGCCCATAACAAATTTCATAGGTTTCCAGGAACTACAACACAGATTTCAGAATCTTTCAATATTGACAAACATGAACATACAACACTTAATCATACAAATGATGAGACAAAGATAGAGAGAGATTAGACAACATGTTCAGTGTGTTACGTAAGCCACTGCTTACTCACACCATCATATATACAAATGTCAATTTACAATGTGGGAGTCAAAACCTCAATCATTCTATGTGAACAAAACTAGATGGAAGAGTGTATGTACAAAATTTACAAGAATAATCAGATGTAAGGACAGAAATCTGAATACGTATGAGATGTATGACCTGATAGGTTGTAGAAGAGTGAATATGAGTGACTGAAAGAGGAAAGATCAGTTTGAAACTGATATTCAGCAAACCCTAATCTAAATTTCGGCTATGGAAGACCGTAAATCAGATGTGTGTGTGATAGATCACATACTTACAAAATTAGCATAGAACGCTAACATGTTGATCACAGAAATCCTCATACTCATGTGGAAATACCTTCTCTAACACTTATCTTATGCATGTAGCATGCATGTACTGATTCTCCTTCATGGATGCCATTGCCTCCATGTATGCCGAATAGGACTTGGATGCCACCGCCTCCATAAGCTCCAAGTAGTACCTGTGTGCATAAAGAGAATATGTACCTGAATAGTTAACATAAGATGCAATCTTATGTTAAGCTCCATCCAATGTCTTTGAAGTACTCCATAATCTTCATGTAGAAGACAATCTTCAAATACATCATGTAGATGGATGATCCACACCACCAAGTTGCTGATAAGTAAGTCTTCTCCAAAAGCAAGAGTGTGAGCACACTCTTCTCCAAGAAGAACTCCAAGACTGCTCCTTGTGTGCTTCAAAAGCTGCTCCATAGCTGCCCATATGTGCACCATGGCTGCCCCATGTGTGCATCACCTAGATCACCTCCAAAATCAGCAAGTGATGGCATTGGGATAAATTAGAAGTGACCACGACCCTTGTTTATATAGCCCTTGAGGCTCATACGAAAAAAACTCCTCCCAATAAAGCTGAGCGTAAGAAAAAAACTAGATCGCTTCTCTTAAAAAACTCGATCGCAGTTTTTTAAGAATAGTTGCTTTATTTTTAATTACTGCTGAAATTAGCTTTTCATAAGCTTTTTAAATTACTAACTTTGATCAAGATTTTCTCCCACATCCAATCTCTGACGACTAAATGTCCTATACCATTAGAAAGCTCTCATCAAGCTCTTCAAGATAGGATCATAAAAATTTTACCCAAATTTTGTGCCAAAAATGACTAAGTACCAAAATTAGGGTTTCTGCCCTAATAGGATCTTGGACTAATGTGACATTGATTTCCGACAAAGGAGGCACAAGAACTTGAGCTATACCGCCTACTTATGAGAAGGGATGGCATTGCTTCATGCCGCACACTACGAGAGCCAAAATCGACCACACCTAGTGGAGATTCATAGATTTGGCACAAGTATGCTGATAGACTATATGAGATACTTGGACAACCCCCCATTTTCAAGCCACCGGACTCCGTCCTACTCATTCCTCTTTCTTCACAACAAAGATGATCCGAAGGGCAATTGAGCGGCTACAGCATGGGCGTTCAACTGACCACACAAGATTGCAAAGTAAGCACCTCATCATACGGCCTCCACTCTAGCTCCGTTTATTGCACACGTCTTGAATCGGGCTGTAGGGGAGGGCTTCCCCGAGGAGTGGACGAGGAACACCATTGTACCAAGGCAGAGCCGAGTTCATATGCAGAGATGGAGGGGCTACGAGCACGTGGTCAGGCAGGTTTTGCGACAGGCTTTCTCCACTATTGATCACATCTTCGTTCTACGTTGCCTCATTGATAGGGCAAGGGTGTGGAAGAAGAGATTATATTGTTGTTTTGTGGATTTCGGCAAAGCCTTCGATACTCAGCCCCCGGAGAAGGTTTTTTTTGGCATCTCCAGATGCTTGGACATACCATCACACTCTATGAGCTCCATGCTCGGTGATTGGGAGGGTTCGATGCCCGGGGGGATTATCAGAAGCCATTGCTAGCAGAGTTGGTGTTAAACAAGGCTGCCCATTCTCTCCCACTCTATTCGGACTCTACATCGACAAGATTGAAGACTACATCCTACGAGCTCGCAATGAGGGTGGAGACCTAGCAAGTACACCTGTACACATTCTATTATTCGCTAATGATATTGTATTGATTTCAGAATCCATTGAGGGTCTAGAGCGCCACTTGGATGCCTTGGATGAGTTTTGTATACAGAAGGGATTGACTGTAAACCTTGGCAAGACCAAGGTCATGATCTTCCACACCTCTCCTATGGTGAGGAATGAAGCACGGTTCACAAGAGTTGGTGGACAGATAGAGGCGGTCACCTTATATGTGTACCTAGGGGTAACATTCACGAGCCTACCTAGTCTCTTCAATATGAGACAGGCAGCCACTGATAGCCTCACACACGGATATGGAGCTTTGGCCATGCTAGAGAGGAGGTGTCACACACTTCCAAGAGCCCCATACGAAGGGATGGCTATTTGTCCCACTAGTCACACCAGCTATGATGTAAGCAGCGACCGTTTGGAGTCTGGGTCTCACAGCTTCCCAATGAAGTGCGATTGAGAGGCCGCAAGTATGCATGATCTCACGGCTATTCCATGGGAGACGGTCACTACCACATGATATCATCAAGGCGGAGATGGCCACACCTCCCATGGTAGTAGAGGCACTATTCCAGACCATATGTTTCATTCAGATGATGAGAACTCCTAGCAGATAGACTCATGCGTTGAGCGTTCAAGGTAGTGATACAAGCCTCATGGTGTGATGGACATGGATTGGATAAGGACAGACTACCACCCTTCAAGTATGACATAGACTCTCCCCACGTTCACCTCTCACATAGTGAGAGGAACACTCTGCTTAGATACAATCTCTGGCAGCTATACACTAGTCAAATGTGGTTTACTTCCGGCCTTGGTTCTAGACTGTCACACTATCAAGATCAGTTCTTGGACTTTCTAGTAGATGGGTTCATCCAGAGACCATGCTACATGGACACATACATGCCTCATAGCTCGAGAGTAGCGATTGGCCAGCTCAAGGTCTCATCACACCGACTAGAGATTGAGGTTGGCAGAGCCGCAAACACCCCTAGAGAGGAGAGGATTTGCCATATATGTGGAGTAGAGATCGAGGATGAGGCGCATTTCGTATGTCGATGGAAGGCATATGATTATATCAAGAGCAGAAACGAGGCTCTATTTACAAGAGAGCATACCCTTCATGAGATCATGGCCTCTAGAGATCAATGTAAATTAGGCCGGTTCTTACGGGAGATACAATGCCACATAGACGCCCTTCTCCCACCTACCACAAACACTCCGATCGGGCAGAGACAGGCAAAGTTCACTCATTTCTTTACCCCACGACATGCACCGGGTTACCCACCTTCGACTCAGAGAGGGGTGACTCTTGAGCGAGCTGAGACCTCTCGGGCTACGAGACAACCTAGAGCTAGAAACTATTGGGCACAGAGATAGCTCACTCATCAGATTGCATATATAGAGGCCTGTTGTGACGGCCCTTTATTTCTATCCAACCCTCTATGGTGCTTGGGTGGTATTCCTTGTGGTGCCAAATCGGCGAGTGGGTTCAATGACATCCTCTTCATTGTGGACCAACCTGGAGTGCCCTCCAACGTGCGAGCTAAGAAGCACTATGGGCGTGTGCGCCAAGCCTTCCCTTCCTCACCCTTCTTGGGAACGTCGATTGTCCCTCAAGCCGTGGGTAGATGCCCAGTAACGGGAACGTCTCCCGTCGCTCCTAGGTGGGTCTTGGGTTGACGGTTGCGTGCCATGAAGTCAGCTCGTCTTGGACAGCCACCTCCAATCTTTCGAGTTAAATGTCCCTTGGGGTTGGCTTGGGCTTCGACGACCTCCCCTTATCAGTTTTGAGTTGAGCTTCTACTTCGCACTCGGGTGTGCGTTTCACCGTTTGATGGTTGTCCTATGGGAGCCGGCTTGTCTATGTGAAGCCGCTCTCAACTTTCGCGTTTACGTTCGCTCCCGCTATCTTGAGGCCTTCAGGCCGTTTCGGTTTGAGGTGTGCGCGGGTTGGCTTGTCTTGGACGGCACCCCGTTTCTTTCAAGTAAAGTTGCTTCCGCACGCTTAAGTTGGAGCCCCTTAGGTTTTGGTTTGCTCAAGAGCAAAGTGCCCGTTCGCATGTCCCTTGCGGTTTCGGGCTGGAAGGCAGCCCCTTGGACTTGAGCTGTACCTTTCATTACATTTGGTATTAGAGCTTTGGCTCTCGTGGTCGGGTGCATGTGAGCCGTCGGCGGTGCCATGGACGAACCGTCGGCAAAGGGCTAAAATTTCAGTTTTCATGGAAATGGTGTGTGTTCCTTCGGAGATGCGCCTCACGTGGGACGTCGGCCGTTTGGCAAGATTTTGGAAATTTTTATTTTCGTTATGTGAGTCTCAAGAGGGTAGGTCGGCTCCGTTTCATGCCTGAGTGACACGAGTCATGGGGCAGAGTGGAAGCCGTCTCATTGTTTTGGATCCTTTTTGTAAGGCACAATCTATTCGCCCAGTTATGTGTTGGTGGGGTTGAGCCTTGTGGCCACCCTTGTAGGTTGGACTGGTGAGGCATGTGCCTTGTTTCCCCCTGGAGGAGGGAGGTTGATCCTCCATAGGCTGGCAAGGTTGTGGTGTGAAGCTGCATAGGGGTAACGCAGCTAGTCGCTTTAGCGCCGTAAGTCTAGAAATGTCACAATGAATTGAATGAAACATACACAATGAACTTGTAAAATGAAAAGTACTAAGACTTAAAGTAGAAAGTACTAAGTAGCAATGAGCATCTTCCATATGGAGTGTCAACACTTCTATAATCCATTACTGAAAAACAAGTCATGATTCATCATCCATGACACATGTGTGACCCACTAAACACAATACATCGAAAGTATACAAAATGGGTGGACCATAGCCCAATGGTCACTTGTGAATCGTGACTACAAAAATACAATATCAAGTCACAAGACGATACAATGATGAAAATAATAGTAAAACGTATTGTCTAAGCCCTCTGATGATGAAGATGATGAACTCCAAAAGAAATCGCATTTCTTTCATCGCCAAACTCAAGCTCTTGGATAGTCTCAGTCAGAAGTGTGTGAGCCTCTGACTCTCCAATATCATCATCATCGATTACTCAAGCTCTCCATCATGTAGGTAGCTTACGACTCCATGCTACTTCTCAACTAGTAGATAGAACATCAAAGATATCTTGATGCACCATGGCATGTGGAGAGCTCGTATCACTCTCCTATCCATGCTCTCAAGCTCAAGATGTAACATGCAGTAGATGTCCTCTTGCTCATCATGAATGTGAGCTACGACATCCATGTGTGCCCCTACTGTGTCATCAAAATGAAAACAAATTATAGCATTACACCATGTGACCAATCATCAATGACCATTAAAAAACAAATGAGGTGAAATTTGTTTTTTTTCTGTTCGTTGACTCCATGGATCTTGTTCTGCACACTAATATGTGAGTGGCCTAGTCAGTGAACCAAAATCAACGTTTTCGTTGTCATATGGTGAAAAAGGGCAGCTATGGCAGGAACATCTATCTAAGGTGCTCTATGACCACAAGTTTTTTGGCACTGCGAGAATGACTTCGATGTGTTGTTTGTCCAATGATTTTCTTCCGAGATGCAACAAGTAATTTAGGATTCAGACCTTGATACTAAGGTGTCATATTTGATTTTCCACGGAAGTTATAGACTGATCCAGCCCAATGCATGCAGTGACTGCAAGATACATTGCACAAGGCTGGATATTAAAGATGTACACACACACAGCTTCCAGTAAGGAAATATAGCTATATTGGGCGTAAAAATAAATTTGGTTCTCTAGATTACTTTGCATACATGGCGTCAAGACAGCGCGATCATGTACAAAGTGCATATAAGGATACTTATTAGAGCTGTTGAGAGGATCAGATAATTGGCATTCCTTTAATGAAGAAAATAGGAACCCAGAGAGGAACGTAGCTGATATACAGCAGGTCAAATCTCTCTCTCTCTCTCTCTCTCTCTCTCTCTCTCTCTCTCTCTCTCTCTCTCTCTCTCTCTCTCTCTCTCTCTCTCTCTCTCTCTCTCTCTCTCTCTCTCTCTCTCTCTCTCTCTCACACACACACACACACACACACATTGTCTCTGTATGCACGCTGGCAAGAGTCTTATTGTTTACCTGAGCCCATTGTTTCTTCGTAGTGCGACGGCCTAGCTGACGGAACAACATCCTATTTGAGAATGGAGCAGACCGGATCCGTAGGAACTAGGAGCCTAAATACGTTTCTCCGTCGGACGGCCTATAAAATCTAGAGAAGTTATGTACCGAGGAGGAGAACATGAGGAGTCCTGCTTATTCAAGCGTAGGGGACGATGAATAAAGATACCTTTTGCTCCGCTCTCGCTCCGGCAAGAATCTGCGCAGGCAAGAGGCTCTCGGAACGATCGAAGGTCCAAGTGTCTCCTTTACAAGAAGCCGAGGAATGGGAATTCTCACACTTTTCTCATGTACAATAGAAGAAGGCTAGTCTCAATTGGAATTTGGAACTCGCCACTCTTTAACACAAAACTCTTCGAAGCTTCTTTGGAAAACCAACGCGAAGTCATCAATGGTTCATCATGTTCATGAAAAATTTGAATCATGGAAGCACGTTCACCATCGTGTACATGTTAATATGCTTCGTCTCTTTGATCCAAGGCATGCAAGTCAATGAAAGACAACCTATGGAAAATAATAGCACATATATGCCATAAATTAAGTTACAAATACATTAGATTTCTTTAAAAAAATCTTAAGAAAAGCTAATGGATATTTAAGTAGGAATAAGATGTAACTAATGTATACTAAGAGGCGTTTAAGATAAGGTGCCACCACTTCCATCTTAAAGGCGATGGCCAATGGATACATGCCATATGTATCATCTCCTCACAAAAGGCGAAGCCTCTCAACTAAAACTATATGCTATGTTGTGAAACATTTTCAATGGAAATTTATAGATACACCCCCTTTTCCTTAGCAAAATTTAAAAGAGCACACGTGGAGTAAAACAGTACAATTGATGCATTAAAAAGTCAATTTTTATTTCAATATATTATTAGGATTTTTATCTATCTCTACGTCGATTCCTCCATCCCCCGTCTAGTCAGAGAAGGGGGCGGCGCTGACTAAGTCTACCATTGTTTCAGTCTTCAGTATGAATAGGAGAATGACAAAACTATCTGTTTTTTCTCAGTTCCGAATGAAACTAGTAGCATTTGTATGCTTGTTTCGGTCTCCTTGTGTGAAACCCCCCTAAGTTATTCGCATATGAAGTGACTATGTGTGCAATGGCTCTACGTCATCATGTATGTGTGTGTGCTTTGTCAGTATTTGTCAGTATGCATCTGCCTTTCTCGCGTCAAGTTCTAAAGAGTGTGGTAATAAGTCTTTTATTTTTTTTAAGGGTTCACTACAGAAAAGGAGGAATTTAGCGTTCAATGGAAAACTAGAGAAAAGTGAACTAGGTAGAAGGAGATAGGTCAAAGGAGTGAAACGGTAGAGGACGTAAAGGGGTCATTAGGTTGGTTGGTTGAGTCTTTTAATTTTTTGAGGTAGGGGTGAGAGTTTAACCCTTCCTTATGGAAGAACAGTTTTGCACTGTAGGTCAATATATTGTTTTCGAGCCGATTTAAATCAGTTTAATCACTTACTTTTAAAAGTTCTTTTTATATGTCACTTTTGATTGTTTAATCTTTACTTTTTGTGAGATACTAAAGGTTACATAAGTATTATGCCCGTTGAGGTGTTCTTTTAATTATTTCAATTTCAATTATTTCAAACAAAGAGAGATTAAACTTTGATAAAATTTTCTTTTTTTTTAAGAACCTTTTAATTAATTTAAACAAAAGAGATTAGACTTCGGTCGAACTTCCTTTTTTTTTTTTTAAGGCCATTTAAACTACGCATTTGCGAGAGAGAATTGACCTACTGAATCCTTCTCGTATACCACCAGCTAGAGAAAGGCGCTTAAAGCCTCACACAAGTCACGAACAACGTAAGTTGTGTGTGAGAGAGAGATGGATTAAAGTCGCAATCATAGAAAAAGAGAAGAGAAAACAAAGAGAAAAAAAGAGAGAGAGAGAGATTTATGTTATATTCATTCATGGTACGCGGCAAACAAGCAAGAAGTGCTGTACTTCTTTTTGCTAGAAAAGTTTGTGCAATGGCTATTTTATAAGGACAGAATCTTTACAAAAGAATCCCTTGTAAAGAGGATGCTTGTTCGTTCAATGGCTATTTTATGAGGACAAAAGAATCCCTTGTAAAGAGGATGCTTGTTCGTTCAATGGCTATTTTATGAGGACAGAATCCCTTTCGGAAAGAATCCCTTATAGAGAGTATGCTTGTTCGTTCATTGGTATGGGCATGCGAACAACTCCTTTGTTGAGGAATTTATGTAGCTTTGTTGGGACATCCAAATCCATACTTCAAGCTTTCTTTAATCATTATTCTTCGTTTTGCGCTTGTTATATGTGTGATGGCGCTATGTAAGACGTGAAGGATTCTACATGAATATTCTAATAAGCTGCACCTATGCTTTAGTAAGCAATGGCGTCTCCTCTATTAGAGGCCTTATTTTCGAGATACATGTCGGCTAAAGAGTTTCATATGGAAGAAACACCGTGTTGCAATGTAGATATGCTCAAGTTATATAGGGATCTTACCTTGTGTAGCATGAACAAAAGTAATGAGTAAGATTTGGGCTAAGACATAGTACAATCACAATTTATGAAGTTTTTTTAAATGGAGGTTCAGTAGTGGCCTACCCTTTAGCTTTAACTTTGAAAGAATGATTGTACATGTGAATGGGCATAGTACCCGCACGACCCTCCATATCCCACAAAGTAGGGGTTAGATTGGTTTACAACTGAGTTACATCTGGTTTAAACAAGTCAAAGCCTCCCGAGATTGAACACATGACCTTTGCCTCAAGAGGCCAATGCCTTACCAATCCACCTACAAGACATGAAGTAATTTTTTTATGGTGTTGTCAAACGGTTCTTAATGAGGTTACCCCTTATGTCGCCATACAATCATACCAGAAAGATACATCACAATATGGGTTTATTTTTCACATGAGCAATATTTAATAGTTACACATGGATCAATCATTTTGTCGCATGGAGTGGTTCAGCTAGAAGTGACCATCAAATCATATATTTATTTTGATACCATTACTATTTATTAGTGAAGCTTTGTGGAGCTTAGACGAACTGTCATATCGGATATGTAGGTTGAATTTGTATCAATAGGCTCCTTTTTACTTTAAGAAAGCACCTCATGTATTGTCTCTCGTGTATCGATCATGGAGGCAAATGTTACTTCCGGAATCTGTATCAATATCAAAATATCATAAAACTAAAAGTACTGACATGTAAGCCTGCATAGTGAATCATTGACTCCACTGTGTATAATCAGTTAATCAAAAGAAGCCAACTAGGCTTAACGAGCACCTATGAACAACCAGCATACATCTCCTATGGCGAAGCTCGGTAAGTCTTCCACCTACATCACCAAAGAGACCTTTGACATCTGGATGTCTCGCAGTTAAGAAAACCTCACCACAATCCTCTTTATCAACAAGTGCTTAATATATGCAGTAAAATGGTATTGAAAGGTTGAATTCATAGCCCAAACACTAGCCAACACCACCTTCAAGTGTCTGCCAACTCTGTTCTTTAGGCTCCAAAACCTACATAAACTTGCAGTTGTTGCTCCCACCACAACTAAAAAACTCTCAAGAAACATGTAGATTTACTAGTGTGCTTGAAAACATAGCCCCAAAGGTGAATATTTGTTGTCGGAGAAGTACAAAGAGCATTATTCTTTATGTTCTTGAACCTATGTAAAGAGAATATGCGCGAAAATTCTCCAAAATGGCTCCAAAAATCCTCCAAAAAATGCTTCAAAACAGGCTTTAAAAGCAAACCATGAAGCTTTGGGGGCCCAAAACATGTTCATAGTAATGTGAACCTTAGTGTTTCCCCTTCTTCAGACACCACAAGAGTGTAGCTTAATGGCAAGAGATTGCCAATTAAGTGAGCTCTAGGGGGAACAGTATTGGGATGGGTGACCTCTCGGGAAGTACTGAGAACCTCCGTCTTCCTTGATCATTGAGGTCCTCCCTCATGAATAGCCAATGGCATCAAACATTTTTGGTGACTCAAATGACAAAGTATGCCAAGGTCTATGCCTTGGTCGCCGCCTTATTCAAAAGCCTTGGGTGGGCGAGTTGGTGCTCATTTCGCTCACACAAAAGCAAGAAAGCTTTTGCATCACAATGCTTTGATACTAGTGATATGATGCAGTGGCAATGCACCACAGTGGAATCTCCTTCTCCATGGCTCCATGATGATACCCTCACAGTAAAAAATCAAGCTCATGATGCTACACACAGTACTCCACACAGACTTTTGCAATACGCAAAAAAAAACACAGTACACAAAGAGCACGAACACAGATTTCTTAGGTGTTACAAATGTGGTCGAGCTTACAGTCTATACTTGACCACGTCACTACATGTTTTATTAAAGAACATATACGAAAGTGTCTCGTAGCCATTTGGCCTTTCACATGGACACTAACAGTAACAATTAGCAACTCATAGAACATCGCAATTAACACACGCTTCTTTTATTCAATAAAGTCGAAGTTAACAAGATGTATTTTTTGCAACAAACTCTGTTATAAGTAGGTTGGATTCATCAGGCTTCATGAGATTCGATATACGTATATTATAAAGTTATGAGAGGCACTACCATCATACTCTTTCGTTGAGATGTCCATGCTCTACCATTTTGTATTCACATGCATCCACTTTATCCCACATGCAAGGGACCTCTCAAGCTCTCATGTTCTCTCATGCAAGTTCCATTTATCCTGGATAGGATGTACTTTTCCCTCTACTTCATATAAGGAGGGCCTTGTTAGAAAATGAAGCTTACACTATGCTTAAGGTGGATTTGATCTACATCGAAAAGCTATCATTTGGATTATGTCAAAAAAATATGCATTGCAGAGTTCTTTTACTTATGCTCATTTATTGTATTTTATTAAAGCATTTTTGTAAATAATTTACCAATGAAAAAGCCTAGAGTTTTACACATATAAAAGGAGAAAAGGAGATCTCTAATTCCATGAATTTGACGTGGTTGAGCTTGGCAATCAATGGCTCAATCAATCACCTAAAAGTAGATCAAACTAGATCTTCACTTTTCCAAGACTGTAGGAAAGTGAATTGATTCCCACTAATCCTTCCTTCATTTGAATTCAAAATCCACTTGTAGAAGTCATGGAGCACTTCAAGAGTCTATATAAAGACTTCAAAACATTTTTAAATTACATGAAAGCAATATACATACACTTGTGCCATCATTGTCTTGCTCTTTCATTTCTCTGCATCATCTTCTTCAACAATAGTAAACTTGAAGAGGCTTTTGCTCTCTCTAGAGAACTCCAAATTGGATAATTCAGCATTCATTTGAAAGATATTTGTGTTTAGTTTATGTGTACAAATTTTCAAATCATTTGATCTAGTAGCTTTGAAGAAATCTAAGTTTTTTTGCCTCTAGGTCTATCTGTATGTAGCCCTGAAAAATAGGAGGTACCATTGTTGAGCGAAAGGTTCATTCCAAAAGAATATTTTGCTTGTTTCTTATACTCTTTTGCATTCTACACAATCAAACCTATGTGTATCATTCCTCCAAAAGAATTTTTTCCAATTAAAATCATGTTGGTTTCTATGAGCATTCGAAGTTGACTATTTCATCCAAAGATAACAAGTTTTTTGAGCTAGTCAATGTGCAAACATGTCTGTTGTGTATCGAATCTTTCTCCTTGATGCTCCAAAGTACATATTAGATTTTATTGCACCTATCACATTCCTATAAGGTCCATTTGAGTCTCCATAATCTCAAGGGTTGTTCATGGGCTGGTTGGTTGGACCAAACTTAGTCGCTTTGCAACTCACTTTTCTACCTCCTTCAAGATTCCCCAAGTTCTTTCAGTGGTATCACAACTAGACCAAGATGGGTGACAAATTTCCCTCAATGTTTGAGAATCTTGATCGATACAACTATGCGGTTTGGAAAATCAGAATGGAGGCCACACAACGAAGAGACAAACAAGACACAAAGGAAGGTAGGAAATCAACTCTATTACTCAAGAACACCCTTACAAGCTCAATATAGCTCTAAGCTCTTCTCTACTCAAACAAGCTAACCTCAAAAATGAGCTCTCTAGCTCTTTTTATAGATTCTAGACTAGTTTTGACCGGTTTCACATCTAGTGACCGGCATAGTTAAAAAATAGGTTCTATGTGCTATTTGAAGGGGTAAACGATGTCTAAAAATAACCAAAATTGGTACGCTCATTCTACCTAAGCTCCTCAAGCTCGAGGACTCCTCGGCTTGCAAAAAATGGAGCTATAAATTACAAAGGGTTTTTTCTATGTTACATATAGTACAAAAGTGATGAAAATCATTGTTGGAGGTTTTGAAAAGTATTTATAAAATATAAGTCTTTGAAAAAATGATTCGACTGACTCCCTGCTACTTCATTGTGCTTTGTATTCACATGCTTCCGCGTCTTCTATGCCTCTGACTACTGCCAACACCCCCCTCCCTCTCGCTTCTGTCGTCCTCGACAGAACCTTGTTGTGCGGTCTGTCGGATGTAATTATGTAGGAGGTCTTGAGCGAGGGTGTGCTCAGATATTCGAATGCCTCGGGCCAGATCTGCCTCCAATTTCTCCCAATCAATGGGTTGCGGTTCATTTGATGGCAGGAATCGATAATGCATGGAATGTACCATCTGTTCACAAGCAAATAACTGCAGTAAGTGTGTGGGCCTGCTGATGAACACTTCTGAGTGATATTCCGAGAAATCGGGTGTGAACATTTCTTCGAAGGTTTGTTTGTAGCACGCTGGTAAGTATTTAATATGACAGTGCTATGTGTAACACACTCGGAGCGATGGCGTTGTACTCATATCATATGCAAGATCTAGATTGCCATGCTCGAAACCCGGGGTGTTCACATGGGGTCCAACCTCCATTAACCTTCTCCCCAGTCTCACCTCCCTGCCCAACTGCCTTTCCTCTTTCTTCTCTCCACCAAGCAGTACAAGAGAACCCCTCTGTAAATTACTCTTAAACCTTGTAAATCCAGTATTTACACGCACGCACCCACTCTCATGCCATTATTCACAGTCACCGCACTTGATACCACATCCAATGACATGGATATATCACCGCCCACCGCATCACCACTCACTTCATTCATGGCACCACCATATTTAGGCACCTCAAGTTTTTCCACTGTCACCACTGCATCCACATTCCCATCCCCATTTCTCTTACCCTTTGCATCGACACACCGCAACTGCATTCACTACGTCACTAATATTATCACCCACCATAGACACAACATTTCGACAGATGTTCACATGTATGACACAAGTAAGAGATGAGTTTGCATCTCTTGGAAATAATTATCAAACACTGCAGAAGACAACCAATGATTTACAGTCACAGCTCAATTCACTGACCATCAAGAATGCCTCACTGAACACCCGTTACCAAGAGCTACGAGAGGCATATCACAAACTTGAACTAGAAAGTGAAGAAAAGACGAAAGAGGTTGTCACAGGTATGGATAACTTGTTAAGGGCACAGGCTATTCGCAATGCAACACTCACCAGGAACATGGGCTTACTCAGACGTCACTTGGAAGCCGCAAAAGAAGAGAACCAGTGTTTACAAGAACAGAACAGAGAAAATTTAGAAGCTGCCCTAGATCAACAAGACCAACCGTTGAGCCCCAGTCGCTTCAAGGCCATGCCCTCAGAATCTATGAAAATGTTGTTAGATAATCATGTCAGATTGTTAGATGAGTACATCAGCATGAACGAGGAATATCAGAAGGTGAAAGAAGAGCATAAACTACTCCAACTAAGAGCACCAATACAACAAGGACTACCAGCTCTTGCGGACTCAGCTCCTGACATAATGGAGGTCTTAACGCATTACGGGCCCAGGTATCAACTCTTCAATCATAGATAGCCATATATGAAACACCCCCCAGGCCAGACTCCCCACCGGAACTACCAGCAGAGGAAGAAACAGTCACTATTCCGGTGGAGGAAACTTTTGAAGCAGCATATGAACCCCAACCCATCCCAGGCGAACAAGTCACGGCTGAAGGCTAGACAACTTTCGAACCGCATGGATGAAGAAGATAGAAGAACTTGGAACAACCCACTCAACAAGGGTAGAGGCGCAGTTACACGCCATGGCAATGATTGAAGAAAGAATTTTACAGTCTCCTTATTTTGCTCACTTGGCCCCTCGCAGATACATATCAAGGCATGAGCTACAATACAAGCCTTACTTTATGTTAATGGCGGAATATCAGTTGGCCATAGAGAAAGAAACAGGCAAGAAACCCTCTCACGCTACTCAGTTTGAGCTTGATGATTTGCCAACAGACGCGCAGCAAGGAGAAATCTATCAACCAGATTGGTGCAAGGATCTCTTACAGAATTATCCAGAGATGATGAGCACTTGGGTTAAGGCAGCTCTACACTTCAAGTACAACCCTCGCTTAAAACACATGGGTGATGTCGAAGCACACATAACTGTCAAGATATTTGACATGATGCAGATGGTTTTCAAAGTCTTTCGTCGGGTCTTGGAGGTGTGGGGAATGAAGGAAAGGGGAGGTAAGGAAGGCTTCTGCAACTGCGCTGTCGAAAGATGTGGATGGTCAGGGAGAGAGTGGATGTACAGGGGAGAGTGGAGGGATGGGCGGTGAAAGAGGAGTAGTTGGGGTGGTAGGTACTTCAACAACTATGGTGGTATGTACAGTAGTAGTATGGGATGGGGAGTCGACGAGGATAGCCTCTTCGGCCGCAGATCTTTCCAAAATTAGGCGTGCTTCCTTGGCCGATTGGGATGACTGAGCACCTGTCGGTACTCGAATGTATTCGCCTGGTTTTGATAAGAGTCGTACTTGCCGAGGGTCAAACTGCAGAAGGGTTTTTTGCTGCAAATATCTTAAGGCTTCATTAGATCCCAGTGATTTGACAAGTTCCCTGAAGCCCTTGATGTATACTTCTTCAAAACCGTCGGTGATGAGTTCTTGTTCTATGAGTGCTTGGCTCTCTTCCTCGGTTAACTTCTTACGCGCCCAAACTTTTTCCATAGTGCGATATAACTTTTTGATGGCCAAGGTGTAGGCTGCTGCTTCAAATGTTTCATCTTCGTGCGTGTTGGTGTCACCTTGGGTGTCGATTTGCTGTCCTTGTTCATATGTCTGTACATGTTCTTGGGATTCATGAGTGCCCTGGCTGGCTTCATCATCGCCTTCATCATCATCTATCTCCGTTCTTTCTCCATCCGAGCTCGATACTACCTGTCCTTGCTGTTGATCTGGGGGATCGGTCGGGTAGCTTGGACGTTCATATTCTTGAGAAAATATATATCCTTCTGAAAACTGAAATTCATTTGAGAAAGCATCCGGCATTTCGAAATCAAACGTTGTATCTATGGGTTCCGCTTCCAGGTTAGGTATTAGAAAAGAAAATGCTTCCACACCGATGGTGGTGGGAACTTCTACTGCAGTGGTGGGAGGTGCCTGGACTGATGTTGCCTATGAGGTAACCGCACTAGTAGTGCCTTCTGTAACTATAGGTCGAGATAATCGTATGCAAATAGGTTGTACAGCTACAGGGGCTTTTGTAGGAGACTTTTCTGGAGAGGGTTGTGGTGACGGTGATTTTGGGACCTGTAGGCATGGAATGGTTCCTCTCATGCGCTTTCTTGCTCGTCCTTTGCTAGACTTCCTAGCTTTCTTTGCTATCCCCTTGAATGCTTTCAGCTCCTCGCTTTTCATTGCACGCTCGATTGGTAAATCGTATGCCAAACACATATATACAATGCGCGTGAGAGCGCAACATCCATTGATTACCTTCTTTCTTTCCCATCTATGTTGTGCTAAGTACAATTGATCAATAATCTAGCTTGCCAAATCAACTATTTGTGGCACAGTACAAGCTAAATATAGTCCAAACCAGATACGCTTGTGGGGCATGGTGAATCGATCCTGAGCGGGGAATGCGAAATGTTGCATACATATCCTCAACGGTTTAGAGAGCTCAGGTGTGATTGCTGAAATATCTTCCCACTTAGTAACATCCCCACGTTTCATAGGCTTGCTATGAAGCCTTCTCTCGCCCAAACATGCATTAAGTCTTCTATGTTCTGTAGTCCTTCGAATTCTCTTGAGAAAAATTGGTACTTTGCCCATGTACGGGTATCAAAAGTCAAATTGGCTTCAAAAATAAAATCTGTCTGCCAACGGGCCTGCTAATCCTTGGAACCAATGAGAGTTGTGATGAATCTTCTCAGTATATCCCCTAGGAGGATCGTCAATCGGCATAGGTCCTAGAAATCCTTGGAATTCTGGTGGTTGAGCAGTAGGATGTGGTTCCGTGAGTAGTTCTCCAATATTGGCCATGGGTACACTGGGGCAAGCTTCAGATGGTCCTTCTGCCTGCATGATGAATGATGCGAGTGCGTAGAAGATCTGCTACAAAAGATTAACACATTAGTATGGAAATTAATCATGATCCCATTAAAGTGAGACCGCAATCCCTTTCCATAACTGATGTGTAACCCGTGTAGCCGAGTGTTGTGATGTGGTTTATGGAATGATTGTTGCAAAACAATGCAGGTCTCTAGACACCTACATGCTTCAGATGATGCTTACATTTCTTGATGAGGTGCTATTACAAGTGATGGTGGGTTATAGTTTGTGGATTTGTACAAGGTTCAGTCGTGAATGAGTTATTACAAGGTTGTAGATTAGTCGGGGTGGGAGTGATGTTAGATAAGGGGGTCGGAGAAGACGTCTGGATACATTTCGATATCCATTTCCTAAGAGCTTCTGAGTAGGTGGTATGTTTCTGATGAGGGACAATAGGTGATATCGGATGTGGAGGTCTTGAGGGTTGAAGAGATTTTTGAAGGGTGTATATTACATGGCTTGAGGGTTGAGCTATAATACACTATTTGGGTACCCAAATCTGCATGGGTGTGGGTCGGTTCATAAGGTACTTCTTGGCGATCCAAATTTGTCGAATGTTTGTACTCGTAGAAGAAGGTCGAGGAGATGTTGAATATTGACTCTGCTTCTGCCTTGACTTCTTCTTGTCATAGTCCGCATTGTTGAAATCTGTCGGTGGTTTCTGTCCTTTTGGCACCCATATTTGTCTCGTGTCTCTTGCTTTGTAATGTTGATACTGCTTTCCTCTTTGTGTTGTCTGATATTGTCGTCGCTCTGGGTTCCTTCGTTGTGGTTGACTCCTTTGTGGTTGAGGTTGAGAGGTCGGATGGACACTCCGCTTTGGAAAACAAGGGAGGTCCAACACTTGCGAAACCTGCCCATTAGGAAGTGCTCCATTTTGTAGCAAAAATCTAGGCCAATTCGCAGTAAGTGTGGAAGGATGGGCACTGCAGGGTGTTTTGCCCATGTGGCTGCTGATGCAGTCCACCTGACCACTGATTGTGTCCGCTTGACCATTGATAGTGTTCATTTGATCGAGCGGTTGGGTGGTTGATCCTTCTAATTTGTAGGAAGCCCAAGGGAAAATCTGCTAACGTCCTTCTGATTGACAATTGTCCATCACCAAGCCCACGTGGGTTGGTGTAGACGTAACGTGATTTATCTGACCAAAGATCTTGCGGTCCTCCTTTGCATGCGTTTCATAGGGTCTAGGGTTGCGTTCTTTAGGCGGATTGCTATTAGGGAAGTCAAGGTGCAGTATCACTCGCTTCTGATCTAAGGTTCCAATCTACAAGGAGCCTTGTCTAAGATTTAGGTTCACTAAGTGATCGTATAGCCAATCTTGGCCAAGGATTAGGGGTTCTATCAGGTCCTCGTCATGGCACACTAGTATCTTCGCTATCATGGTCACATCATGGATGAGGATAGGAAGATCCACCTCGCCCATGCAAGGGGTTTCCATGCCTCCTAGCCCTATGAGGTATGCCTCAATTGGCCACATTTCTATTCCTGAATCCTTATAGTGGGACCATCTAATCGCACTAGTCGTAGCACCTGAGTCAATTAAAGCCCTTAGCTCTTGGCAAGGGTTGCGGTGCTCTAGCCTGCCTGTAATGAATGGTCTCCTGTCCACTATACTAGGATGAGTACTTGACTTCGCTTGACACATGGCCATGGGGTATTTGGGTGTTGTTTCGAGATGGTTATAATGTTCTCTCTCTAGTCCTTGTCTTCGTAGCTTCATGCGCTTAATGCGTTCTATAGCTTCTGCCTAAGCTTCAGCTCGTATTCTATTTTCTTCCTCCTTACGCTTCTTTGCCAACGTGAGTCGTCTAAGCATATCCTCGGTGAGAGGTATTTGATATAACTTGACTCTGCAGCCACTAATGTAATTAGGCATTATGTCTCCTTCTAAGGTGGTTAATTGTACTGCTCCACTTGTCGAGAGTCTGTTAATGATCATAGGTCCATAACCTCACTTTTCTAACTTCCATGCGTGTTGTTTCAGCGTATATACTAGAACTAAATCTCCTTCTTTTAAGCCTTTATCCTTCACATGCGCATCAAAATATGCCTTTTGTCGCTTCTTTGCTGCATAAATTCCTGTTGCTGCTTTCAGCCTGGTTTCTCTTAATCGTTCCAAGTCCATTATTCTTGTTGATAATTCATGGCCGGTCCACTGATGTTCTTGTGCAACCTTAATGGTCGGTATCAAGAAGTCCAAAGGAAGCACAACATTCTGACCGTACTCAATGCAACATTCTGAAAGGGAGTTGCATTGAGTACGATCTTGTATGCCACTCGATATGCCCAAACAGCGTGGTGTAATTGTTTGTCCCAATCTGAACGTTTGTTGTTCACGAGTTTCGTCAGTACATTACAAAGAATCTTGTTATTGCTTTCAGCCTGACCATTGGCTTGAGGATGATATGGTGCGGATTTCTTGTGAATCACCATAAAATCCTGTAACAAATATTCAATGACTTGGTTTAGAAATTGAGTTCCTCGATCGCTCACTAACTCTATAGGCAGTCCATATCTTGTAAAGACGTTTTCCAATAAGAATTTTGCAGTCATGTGTGCATCATTCTTTTTTGTGGCCTTTGCCTCTACCCATTTGGTAAGATAATCTGTCGCAACAATAATGTATTCAACATGTGTACCTTTTGCAGGGGGGTTAATGGGTCCTATAAAGTCTATACCCCACTTAGAAAATGCACGTCCTCCCATCATGGGTTTCAATTGTTTTCATCTCTACGAGTAGGAAACTGAGTTCTTTGGCACACGTCACATCTTTTTACATAGGTATGTGCATCCATGTGAAGAGTGGGCCACCATAATCCTGCAAAGAGGATGGCTTTGATTACCCTATCGGGTCCAAAATGACCTCATGCAACACCTTGGTGTGCAGTCTCTAGTACACTCAAATATTCGCTTTCATGAACACATTGTCTTAAGTATCCGTCTCGTCCTCATTTGTATAGATTGTCGCCAATAAGTGAATAGTCTTGAGCTTCCTGCTCTAGACTTCGTTGTCGTGCTAAGGTCATTCCTTGAGGGAATGTGTTCGTCCTCAAGTACATCACTAAAGATTCACTCCATTATGGTGTGACACTCCTAAATGTTGCAAGTATAAAGTATTAGTTCCCCAATCTTGTACAATTTGTAACTGACGCATGAATGTTCATCCTAAAATCATCTCGTACGCATGATTTTTTGTGAAATCACAAATGGCGAAAGTATGCTCAAATTCTACACCACAAGTGGTGAGAGATATGCCTTCTAGTAAGCCTAATGGTTTCTCTATATGTTCGTCAGCCATTTGTAGCTTCATCCTGGTGGGTCTTAATGTTGGCTTACCCCAACGTTTCCATAAAGTGGTGGTAGCGATGGCTACTCCGGCTCCTGAATCTAAGATGGCTTTGGTGGTGTAGCCCTAGTGGGTTATTGGAAGATAAGTGTTCCCTTCCTCTCCTTCGCTTACATCTCCGATTCTTTCTACGGGTATCTCTGGTACCTTCTTGTGTGATCCTATCTGTGAGGGAGTAGTAGCAAGCTCAGGGAATTGATTTGCTACATGTTTCCACAGTTCTGGCTTGACCTTCAACAACTCCTCTAGGGTGAGATTACATTGAACTTTGGTGTTCTTTACCACTTCCGTGTTTCTAGGGATCACTGATTCTTCATTCCTCACTATTATCGTGGGTGATCTCATGCTAATAGACTTTGCTTCCCAAGGTCCTAGGAACTGAGGTAATTCTTGCAAAGAATTGGATTCAAAACCTGTGTGTTCACTCAGTTGTTCTTCCTCTACATCATCGTGGATGGAGGGGATGTCTTGGGGAAATTGCTCTTGCAAGTCGTGTATTTCTTGAATAGGAGGATGAGTTCCTTGTTCTTTTCTCCACTTCTCCTCTTGTATTTCTCTCAAAAATTCATGTGAATATCTATGTATGGAAGACATGTTGTCTTCACCTTCTGTGTTGGGTACTTGAGACAAGGATGGTGCATTCCTTTCTTGTGTCTCCGAAACAGTAGGGTTCCTATGCTGATTCTTTTTCTCCTTGCTATCAATCAAGTATTCTAGCCTCTCCATTAATCCTTGAAAGTGTAACTCCGATTTTGCCATGTTATTCCAATTTAGATATCTAGAGGCTTCAAACATAGCTTGTGCTAATTCTACCATCTTCATGCAAAGTTTAGTTCTCTCAATTTCTAAGTCTGCTCGAGGGTAGTTCTTGCTCATTTCAGCTACCTGGGGTCCTTCTTTTAATCTTGCTTGATATGCACAAAACATCATGTCTAGGTTTTCTGGTATGGGTTCCGCTAAAACTGATCCTGATTTTTGAGCTAGGTTCTCTTGATTCAATTCCTGTGAAGTCAATTCTAGGATTTTGGCTCTAGATTCCTTGAGACTTCCTTCCAGTTCTGTTATCCTTTTACTCCATTTTCTCTTAATCCTTTCTCTGGAATCTTTCCAAGATTTGGTCTTTTTACTGCTGGGTTCTCCCACTTCAGTAGTTCCGACTACTTTCTCATGATTAAGCTATTGATTCTGTAAGAGCGCTTGGGCTCTTGTTATAGCTTGGATAGGCACATATGTAGGGTTGGATCCATCTGCATTATTCACAATACCTATTACATTGATGGGTGTCACATTTGAAGCATTAGTAGGGTTCTTAGGACACTCTTTGATGATATTTTCTTTACCACAATCGGCACAAAAGCCTTGGATATTATAGTATTGTGACTGTCCTGCTATCAGAGGATGTGGACAATCCTTTATGAAATGATCTCCTTGGCACCTAAAGCATGGTCCTCTAGGACCCTGTGCTCTTTGCTGTCTCAATTGGGGCCGTGGATTAGGGTTTGTATACATCACATTAGCATAGTCGGGCTCCCAACTAGGTTCCAATGGTGGACTATCGTATTGATATGTCTCCACATGTTCTGGTGACTCTGTGTAATAAGCGGGTGGACTATCTACATGAGTAGAGTCAAAACTGTTTGAGTTTGGGTCACTCTCTGTGATCAAGGGTGATGAAGGCACTAAAGCCCTACTTAGGTTCTCTTCTGCAACAACATATTTGACTGAGATGACATTAGCTGGTGGGGGTGGCTGCTGAGCTAAGACAGGTTGTGGTCTCTGTTGAGCCTGATAAGGATAGTTTTGTAGACCTTTCAGAGTTCCAACTCGTCTCCTAAGTTGTCTTCAATGTCTATGCAAATCCTTACACACTGCTCTAGCGTTCTCGGTTCCTTCAAATATACATAGGAGTGTAGTTTAGAGCTCAGCAGGCCATCTAGAAACAATGACACTTGCTTGGCATGTGAGGGTAGCTCTTGCATAGGACATATTTCCACATATTGTCTAAACCTAGATCCTGCGAGTCTAACTGTTTCTTGAGGGGTTTATTTGAAACTATGAATCAATGAAGACGTGTCATGTCTGATCCCACTTTTAGAGAATTCAGTGATGAATGACTCTAAAAAGTGATGGATGTCTCTAAATTGCCTTTGTTGCAATGGTTGGAACCAAGTTAAAGCTGTGTTCTTTAGCATTAGTCCAAATGTGTTGTATTGCGTGAACATGTCTTCTACTTGTTCTGCCCTTAGCACTTGCTTAAACTCTGCAACATGGTCATAGGGATCTCTTGTCCCATCAAAGTAGTTTTTCATGGATTTTACTAACTGAGTGGGTCTTAATATTCTTGCGTGTTCACGTGGTCTAGGTAGAGGAAAATCATCTCTACCACCTAGTATTCTAGGTTCTCTTTGTCTATCCACTTTGTTTATGTCTATGGTGGTTCTATATCTCCCTATGGGATGATTGAAACTTACTTCAGGTCTTTCTTTGTTTTTATCTCTTTGCATACCATGGGTTGAGGATGTTCCTGCCCCTTGTTGGCTCGCGTTTACGTTTGCTCGAGATGGAGGGAAGACTAAATCACCTCTCCATATATATGTGTTTCTTGCGTGGTCAGGTACCACAAATACTCTTTCTAACGTCTCATCCAGGTATACAACCTTTCCAGGTGTATCTGGGTCCTTGAATTCATAAATAGTGATGGTGCCCACCTCACTAGGTTGTTCCATTCTGTATCTCCAAAATGCTTCGTCTGTTTCTTTGTTTACAAATAATTCTATGCTTTTGTTATCCTGAGGGGTCCAATCTGGAACTAGTACTAGTGTCAGTACAGATCTCCCTCTAGGTGTCCTAGGTTCTTCTAATGGTTCTTTTCCTTGGGCTCTCGCTTCCGTCTCTAACTGAATTACACCAAACTCATTGGTATTGTTTGGCTGAGTGCTTATTATGTACATCGTTCCTTCTTTGTCTATGTATGTGTCTCTTTCGAATTTCACCACTGGACGTTCCAATCCAATGGGTTGATCAGGATTGTGCATTTGCACCACTTGTCTTTGCAAACCATCCTCATAGATGCGAGCACCTAAGCGGTTGGTTCGGAGAAATTCTAACTGAGTTCTATAGGGTCCTTCGGGTCTTTCCAAATATGCTACGTTTGACCCTCCTTCTGGTCTTTCTGTGTTGAAATCCATTTCTGATTCACTCGTATCTGTGCTCGACTCGTAGGGATAACTATTATTCAATTGTTGTGCCCATGATCATGCAGTAGTCCCTACACTTGCTTCTGATGATCTAAGGCTTTGTAGGTCTGACTTACCTATATGCTTGCCCAATCTAAGGTTCATGAATTTACCTCGCGGTAGTCTTTGATCGTCAATGGTTCATTTTTTCTTACTTTCTTGATTTTTTTAAAATTCCTTTGAATTCTTGTCTAGATGTCTGCATCAGGAATCGACTTTCCGTGGTACTTTTGAGTTCTCGTTTCGTCAGTCTTTAATTCTTTCCTTTAGGTTTTCGTATCACACACCTTTACTTTAGTCTTGGACTTAAGAAATTTAATCTCTTGAACTTGCTCGTTCCTATCATCGTTAATCCACAATGCTACCGTTTAGCCTAAGCTAATAATTGACTAAACGGGTTGAGTAATCTTCCAACCTCAAGTCAGCTTTGTTGGTTGCTCTGATGCCCAAGAAGTCGCGCTTCCCAAGCCTTGCGTTCTTTACTGCCTTGCCTTGGTTGCCCTTTGATTTTCCTTGCTAGACCTAAAAAATCCCACTATTAGACCAATTCTCAAATGGATAATCAAGCACTTGAGTATATACACTTTTTAAGTCCCTTAACCTTTTGCCCAAGATTTTCTTCCAAGGCCCCCTTTCTGTCCTAGTCCCACAGATGGTCAACCTCAAAATATCCTCTCTAAAAAACATCTTCTTTTTGAAAAAAGCAATTGAGGTCACGCAGTACTCTTAAAGAGCTTTCTAACGAGCTATAAAGCTCAAAAAACGGACTTCGGATGAAAAAGATATGACCGTTCAGGCTCTCGGGGGTAAAAATTGACAAACAAGTTTTTCTCCAAATATGAGCTAACGGGTCTCTTATGAGCTTAATGATCCAAAAATTTTCAAAAAATAGCCCCAAATTTGGTCAAAAATTCAAACCCTAAAAATTGCGTTTGGGGTGGACAATCGCGATGGTCTGAGATAATCGTGATAATCGTGATGGTCTGGGACCGTCGCGATGGTCCAGGTGAACCGTCACGATGGCGTGGCACAATCGCAATGGTCCGAAGGAGCGAGCTGTCGCGATGGCGTGAAGTGAATGATCGCGAAGGCGTAAATGTGGGCAATCGCGATGGTGCAAATGAACCGTCGCGATGGTCTTATCAACGAGCAATCGCGATGGCATCGGTCAATGGTCAACGGGACAGTCGCGATGGCGTGAGCCCATCGTGATGGTCACAAGGCACGATGGCGTGAGCCAATCTCGATGGTTCAAATGTCCAAGCGTCGCGATGGTTTAAGGGTATCGTCGCGATGGTCTAGCTTGCAACGTGGCAGCATCGGCGCGATGGCATGAGCCAATCATGATGGCATGGGGTCGAGGGGATCGTCGTGATGGTCAAGGACCGTCGTGATGGTTCAAGTGAACCGTCGCGATGACATGAGACCGTCGCGATGGTCCGATCGAGCCATCGCGATGGCGTGAGCCAATGGCGATGGTGTGACACAATCGCGATGGCGTGAGCCAATCGCGATGGTCCACCAAAATGCAAATTTTTTGAATGCAAGTGTGGATTCATGTATGTGCTTGTGTCACCTACCTTGTGGTGAACTCGCTTACCAAAAATGCCGAACTTGGCAGACCATCGTGATGGTCTGACACACACGACAGATCTCTGACAAAAAGTGAAATTTTACCTTTTGCAAGCTTTCCTGATGCACTGGAGCACTGTACCTGCAAGAAAACTCAAAAACACAATAGCACATGCAAGCACAAAAGCTCTCTCTCTCTCTCTCGCATGCACAAATGAGGGGAGATGAGGAGAATGGGTGGATATGGTGAATTTTTTGATTTTTTTGGAGTGGAAGATGATGATGTTGTGATGAAGATGGAGTGTGGGGGAGGTGAAAAACACCAAAAACTAACTAAAAACAACAACAAAAACTGAAATTTTTTACCTTCCAACACCACTTCTTGTTATACTCTTACCATCACACATTCGTCATAGACTCGATCCCCGGCAACGGCACCAAATTTGGTGTTGCTCTAGCACAATGGTGAGAACCATGTTAAGAAGCTCCACCTCCTTAATGTCAATCCGCGGAAGAGATAGGAGTGATATGAAGATCGTGAATGTGAGATGAAGTGAGAGTGATGGTGAGAAGCATAAAGATGCACACACAAAACGAAGAGACAAGCAAGACACAATGGAAGGTAGGAAATCAACTCTATTACTCAAGAACACTCTTACAAGCTCAATATAGCTCTAAGCTCTTCTCTACTCAAACAAGCTAACCTCAAAAATGAGATCTCTAGCTCTTTTTATAGATTCTAGACTAGTTTTGACCGGTTTCACATCTAGTGACCGACATAGTTAAAAAATACATTCTAGATGCTATTTGAAGGGGTAAAGGGTGTCTAAAAATAACCAAAATTGGTACACTCATTCTACCTAAGCTCCTCAAGCTTGAGGACTCCTCAGCTTGCACAAAATGGAGCTATAAATTACAAAAAGGGTTTTTTCTATGTTACATATAGTACAAAAGTGATGAAAATCAGTGTTGGAGGTTTTGAAAAGTATTTATAAAATATAAGTCTTTGAAAAAATGATTCGACTGACTCCGTGCTACTTCATTGTGCTTTGTCTTCACATGCTTCCGTGTCTTCTATGCCTCTGACTACTGCCAACACCACATATTAGAGGATGCAAGCCATCTCAAGAGACTTGGGATGCCTTAGAGACTTTCTTTCAAAGTAAGAAAGAATCATCTTTGAAGCAAGTTCAAACAAATGAAGAAGACACCTAAACAAAGGTCAAGGAGCATCAAGGAGTTTGTTACAAAGGTGAAGGAGCGTACATATCAATTGGCATCCATTGGAGAGCTCATTGAAGAAGATACCATCATGAGGCAAATTCTCAATGGGATTAGAGGTGACAAGCAATGGCAATCTTTCACCACGGCTTATGATCTCAGCATGGATGTGCAATCTCTAGACTTCAACATCTTTTTGGACAATTCTTCGATCAAGAGGCCAACAATAGCATAAAGGAAGGTAAATCCTAACATGGTAATTCAACTAGTGCTCTATATGTAGATAAGAAGGATAAGAAGTTGAAAGACAAGAAGAAGGAAGAAGATGAAGAGGAGACTTAAAAAAGCATTGCATGGATTAAAACAAGCTCATAGGGCGTGGAATTACAAGTTGGTTACATACCTTCAAGATTGTAATAAAGTGACAGGGAGGAGATGGTTGAACCACACCCTTGACAGATAGGAGATGGTTGAACTACACCCTAAGAAAGAGGATTATGAATTAATCATCAACCATGGCTTTTGGGGCAAGTGGTTAGCCCATCACATTCCTAACCAAGAGGTTGTGAGTTCAATTCCTTACATCGGTATCAGAGCCTAGGAAGTAGGCTTGGGAAAGGTGGATTGACCTATTGACCTCTAAAAAAAGCACTTGGGCATCCTCTATATGAAAGGGTATAAAGTTGCGCAGGTCGCTTTCACAAGTTAGCCTAACAAAGATTGAGGTGTATCTCTCAATCCATAGGTAGGATTGAGGCATGCAAGATACCATTGGAAAGCTCTCAGAATGAACTTTCCAAATCTAATGAGATATCTAGAAAGTGTAAATCCCTTTGGAAACCATGGGTGGCACTTGATTGAGGGTTCATTATACCAAACATGATGGAGAAAGTAAATCTCCAAAAGAATAAGCTATCCTTGATGTTAGACCACCTCTATATCAAGAATAACTTCAGACTCCACTTGATTTTGGAAAACAATTATCAAACTATCAAGAAATTGATCAATTGTGAAAAATTACTTCTCAGAAAAAGTCTGCTGCAGATTAATCACTCATTGACTAATCACTCATGTAAAGTTTTTGATAAAACTTTGTAGAATGTGTCGCCTAGAGGTTGCGTACCTTCTCCAAGTTAAATCACTTCAAATGCTTGAGTAGATTGTGAGAAATGACTCAAACACTTTACCTATGTCTGAAACTTTGACTCAGAGAAGACTCAGCCACGTGACCTTACCCCTATGTTTATATATTTACATCATATATAGAGCATTGCCTCAAGAGAGATCATTATGTGGGTTTCGAGGCTCCTACGCATGTATGCGCGTCTCTCCTCTTCTCTCTCTCTCCATCTTCTCCCTCCTCCTCTTGTTCTGCACACCAAAGCCCTTCATTAGTGTCAGAGCTTACTAAAGGCTTGTGTGCAAGAAGCTTCAATGGAAGCTTAGGTCACAAGAGGTGAAAGTGCAGGTCGATACCTCTATATAGTTGTTCACTATTTTGGCCATAACTCGAGCTAGAAAGCTCATATTGATGCATTTTAAAGTTCCCTGTATAGCTGAGAGAGAGTGCTACAATTGATAGAAAGGTGCATAACCTGATTTGGAGTTCTGAATTGCTGAAAATTTGAAAAACACAAACTGATGTAGAAGACGAATCTACAATCACTTGCATAGCAGGTTAGTTTTTGGACCATAACTTGAGTTTTACAGATCAGATTCAAGTGGTTGAACTTGCTCTAAATAGCTTAGGAAACAGGCTACAATTTTATGAAGAATAAATCCGAATTGAGAGTGCTAAGTCACTAAAATTACAAAATATAGAGCCATAAGTGAAGGTGAAATTGATAATAACTTCTTGTTTTGTGTATATCTTGAGCTACACACCTCCGATTGAAGTGTTCTATATATCATTACGTAGTCAAGAACTATTTCTTGAAGTTTTTTAAAGAATAAAAGTTCAAATTTAGAGGTTATCATCTCTAAAATAGCAAAACACATAGCAACATATTTTCATCACAAGAACCCTAATTGCTTTTGGAGATTCAATTTGTTGTGGAATTTCTTGGAGAGAGATTTTTTGGTGTGTAAGCTCTTATTTTTTAGAGCTTGAAGGAATTATCCATGTATGATCACTATGGTAGCTCCTCCATATGAGAGTAGAGCATGATTTTGTCACATGTTTGGCATGTGTGATGACATTATGGTATACTTCTTTTGAGGTTTGTGTCATCATGAGTTTGATCATGGTATTATCATGTATAGTGGCATTGTGGTCTCTATCTCATTTATGCCACTTGGTTATGGATTTACTTGCTGGTTGCATATCATTTTATAAGAGTTGACTTTGGATCTTGGTTGGTACTTGTATCTCAATTTTCATTACAGGTACGTGATCCAGATTGGAGCGTTAATTCACATTCGTTTGTCACCTTGATTGGCTATTCTATTAGCATATGATCATTGATTTGATATCATTTTTGCCAGTGTGATTCTTGGCATATGTGGATGGTGATTCCCACACAGTTTATTTGGTTCAGATTCCAATTTACAAAGGAGATGCTATCAAAATTTCTTCAGCTTTTATGCTAGAAGAGAACTCTAGTGGATCTTAAAGTTTGTGTGATAGCTTTGGATCATTGCTTATCTCCATTCACTTGGACTTGATTACAGGTTATTTATGACAAGTTGGACCATCTTGGAGGATTCATTCTTGAGTGGGAGGTGTATCACCATTGTATTGGCATGTATTGCCACCAGTTTTGGCATGTGTATTTGCCATTATCTTTGGTTGGATTAGTGATAAGTGGTGACAGGTTACTTATTATTATTATTATTATTTTTAAATGGAGGTTCAGCCGAGGCCTACTCCTGCAGGCTTTAAGTTTGAAATTGCAACTGTACAAGGAAGGGCATAGTACCCATGGGACTCCCCTTATCCCACAAAAACAGGGGTTTACATAGCTGGGTCAGACTGCGGTCACAACTATCGCGAAGCAGGACAAATGGTGGCACATCAGCCACAAGATACAAGGTTTCCATGATAACATGTCCCTTACATGTTGCCAGTGGGGGTTGAACCCTTGCCCCTACCTCAAGAGGCGAAGGGCCAAACCACCCAACCAAGCCGCTTGGGCGAAAGGCCTAGAAAAAATTTGGTAGATTATCCCATGTAAAGTGAGCAATCAAACAAGATAACCAGATTACTTATTATTCTTTTGCTACTGGTTATCTTGTTTGATTGCTCACTTTACATGGGATAATCTACCAAATTTTTTCTAGGATTTTTTCAAATCTACTTGGCCAGTTTGGCGACTTGGTGAGAAAACTTATGCTCATGGTTTTATGTGCATGCTAGATGCATGGTTATGTGATAGGTGGTTCACATAGTTTTCTTCTCCACTGAGACGTATGTGATATGAGTTATGCATATGGATATGCAAGTGTGACCCCATTGGTGATAGAGTATTATTTTTAGTCTTTTGTTACATTACTAGTCTCTTGGATTGCCACCATGGTGTCTCGGTTTGATGGCACTGACTTTCCGAGATGGAAAGCTCAGATGTGGCGTACATTGGTTCGTGCAGGGTTACACATGTACGTGCATAGAGATTCACAGAGTCCTTGTGACATGCTCGACCATGTATGGATGGATATGGATGCATTGGCTAGGTCCACTATCCAGTTACAGCTTGTGGATTCTATAAATGAGTCTGTTATGTATGAGGAGATGAGTAGTGCATTATCGTAGAGACTAGATGATATGTATGTGAGTCCATTGACTCATGTGAGACATAGATCACATCAATAGCTTTGATGTTGACACTGTGGTCGCGAGGGTCATATTTGACGATGTTGCTTCAGGCGGATGCGATGACAATGCAGGTCAAGTAGTGGTTTCAAGAGAGTTTATGGCAATTGATTATGCCAATGATGGTGATATGACTTTCTCCTATGAATCATCCCAAGATTCCTCTTGTTCATTGGAGAGCACACATATGGCTTGGTTGCTTGATGTGTTAGCCACTTTTCATATTACTCCACATCATGAGTGGTTTTGTCGATTCTCAAGTGATAGTTGTGGATGTGTGCACATGCCTGATGGTATGACATATGACATTGAGGGTGCAAAAGATGTATGCCTTATGCTACCTAGTGGAGCATCACTTATACTCAAACATGTACTCTATGTGCCTTCATTCCCTATGAGCTTGATTTTAGTTAGTCAATTACATGAGAGGAGATGCTATGCATTCCTTGGTGAGCATCATTTTCAGCTGCAGTTGGAACAACTTATGCTTGTCAAAGGTGCTAGGATTGAGCACAGATATCCACTGCAGGTATTCCATGTGAGAGATAGGTTTGTCTCAGTGGGAATTCAGCCTTATGTGTGATGTGAGACTCATCATGTCTCATTTTGTCTACTTACAGATAGGTCTATTGACATTCATGATGCACATTTATGGCAGGATTCATGTGCTTGGATGGATGCACATGTAGAGCATGTTTTGGATGTTCATGATGCTAATGTAGAGCATTGTGATGATACTCAGTTTGAGTTTGATCATTAGTTTGATCTTGGTGTTGATATTGTGCAGTTAGCTCATGTGGAGCATGATGATACACTTTGTGTGGTGGAGAAGGATAGCTCTTATGATACACAATGTATGCTAGAGCATACTAGCTCTCAGGGGGTGCACAACTAGACACATCCTTGGTTGAGAGGACTGATTTAGATATTGATGTGTCAGTGATCATGCAGTCATTCTTGGATTTGCTCATGCCAAATGGTGACACAGATATGTCAAGACATGGTCTTGATGATGGTGTTTTGGATGCCTTGGACATAGGCATGGCTGACATGCTTAGGTTAGCCAGGATAGCACAAGTTTCATTAGCATTCAAGAGTTTGATGTACGAGTTGTTATGCTCGAGACCAGACATTGCAGTTGCTATTGGAGCATTTGCACTTGGAGTTTTCAGTCGTTCGATGATTGACACATGCATAGAGCAAGTGGGAGATTTGCAAGAACTTCACCAGTTCTTGCATCAGTCAGATGTGACCTCAACTCTTATCAATATGAGTCTAGAGTAGTTTGAGGTGCATGGATACACCTTGTTTGAGGCAATTGATGTAGGCTGATTAGTATGGGTAGAGATCCAGACTCTTCCTGTACACTAGTGTATAGTCCTATATCAATCTTTGTATATTTTCTGCTCATGGTCACATTGACCCTTAAGTGGGAGATTGTTGGGGATGTACGGGCCATGTGACTTTACCCCTATGTTTATATATATACATCATATTTAGAGCATGGCCTCAAGAGAGATCATTATGTGGGTTTTGAGGCTCCCACACATGTGTGCACATCTCTCCTCTTCTCTCCCTCCCTCCATCTCCTCCTTCCACCTCTTGTTCTGCATACCAAAGCCCTTCAAACACTAAACCTGCAGGTACACTTTTGGAGATGAATCATAAACTTAGTGTTTAAGGGGAGAAAATTGAAGACATTAAAGAGTACCAAAGCTTGTAGGTAGCTTGATATATGCTACTCATACAAGGGTAGACATCTCATATAGTGTAGGAGTGCTAAGCCAATTCATGCACTTGTCAAGAAGACCACACATGGATGTAGCTAAGAGAGTACTTAAGTACCTCAAAGGTACAATGAATGAAGGTATATTCTATCCTTACTCTTCAGATTTGGATATCAAAATCCGTTCGGATGCAGATTGGACAAGAGCTATGGTTTGGCTACTTAGCATTTGCAGGTTCAAAGATAGTTTCATGGAGTTCCAAGAAGCAACCAACAGTTGCGTTATCCTCAATTGAAGCAAAGTATAGAGGATGACCATAACAACTCAAGAGACAATATGGTTAAAAGCATTGTATACAGATTTGGAACTTGTGAGTACCTCATAGATTTGGAGATAATGTAAGTTCCATGCATCTAGCAGCAAACCCTATTTTCCATGCAAAAACCAAATACATAAAGGCTCATTAACACTTCATCAGGGAGAAGCTCATGGCAAAGGATATTGACATATATTTTGTTCCAACTAAAAAGCAAGTAGCAGATATGATGATGAAGGCAGTTGATGGAACAAAGTTTTGCAGATTTAAATCAATGGTAGGTATTCAACCTATTAGAGAATGAAGACTCAAGCATACTTTAACTTGAGGGGGAGTTGTTGGAACATCAAGTGTACACTATGCTTGAGGTGGATTTGATCTACATCAAAAAGCTATCGTTTGGATTATGGCGAAAAAATATCCGTTGGAGAGTTGTTTTACCTATGCTCATTTATTGTATTTTATTAAAAGATTTTTTATGGTTAATTTACCAGTGAGAAATCCTAGAGCTTTACAACATGTAAAAGGAGAAAAGAAGAGCTCAAATTTTATGAATTTGAGGTGTCTAAGCTTGGCAATCAATGACTCAATCAATCACCTAAACGTAGGTCAAACTAGATCTTCACTTTTCTTAGATTGTAGGAAAGTGAATTGATTCCCTTCAACAACGAACCCCACTTTCATTTGAATTCAAAATCCACTTGTACAAGTCCTTGAGCACTTCAAGAGTCTATATAAAGACTTCAAATCATGTGTACATTAGATGGAAGCAATATACATACATGTGTCCATCATTGTCTTGCTCCTTCATTTCTATGCATCATCTTCTTCAACAACAGTAAACTTGCAGAGGATGTTGCTCCCTCTACAGAGCTCCAAATTGGATGATTGAGCATCTATGGGAAAGATATTAGTGTCTAGTTTATGCATGCTACTCATTTTCAAAGGATTTGTTTCGGTATCTTTGGAGAAATCTTAATTTTTTTGCCTTGGGGTCTATGACTTTGCACCCTTGGAAAATAGAAGGTACCACTATTGAGTGTAAGGTTCATTCTGTTAAAATGCTCTTTTACAGTACATGCATTTAAAGATCTATCTCGGGTTCTTGGGAGTGGTAGGGATCTGATAAATTAGAGGCCATGTAACTTGATTTTCCCAGTTAATTATTCCAAGTTGCAATACGGTAACATTCACAACTCTGCTTATCACGAATCACTAACACATAATTCTATTTACTTCTTTCACCGACTGACTGTCTTACTCAGATTAATACCCTTCACCGTACGTAACGCAGAAGTTATTCTCTTCCGTTATACAGACTTATTATCAAACTTAATCTTACGGTGTTAATCACAACTTAATGTAATTAAACAAGGACCAGAATGATAATACTCAGAATTGAAGAAACTGCGCTACGGCAACTCCACAACCGCAATCGCCCAGATAGACAGTCTCGCAATACTCTGCGTCGTCACCGGAGTGTCCTTTCATTAGTTGATAAAGTGATACAACTCTTCGCAGCGACCTTTTGGTTCATGCGGAATACGAAAAATAGGAATTATAATGTAGGAAATTACAATATGCCATCCGGCGACTTACACTGGCACGCACGGTGGACTTGAACCCATAGGTATACAAAATCTATGGCTCATCTACTATACCCTGGATATACATTGTGTGAGCTAATTTAAATGTTCTGGCAATTTTCTGTTTGAGCGAGTCCAACATCTTTTTGAGGATCTCTGGTTCTACGAGCTGAGCATCAATTCTAACTGAACTTACGGCAATTACTTGGCTCATCAAAATTTCAGCTTGTGTCTGCAAAAAGGTCTCTTGCAGGTAGAAATCGTTTTGCCAGTGCCGCATCTCGACGTAATCTCATCTCATTGATCTGATCATCTACCCTTGCAAGTCGGTCAGCTTGAACACCTAATTGCTTTTCTCTTCTCTCCAACTCTTCAGACTGGAACTGCATCGTTTTGTAGTAAGCGTCTATTTCCTTTTTTATGCCTTCCAGTTCTTTCTACAACTTGAGATATTTTCCCAACTCTTCCTGTAACTCTTGATCACGCTTAAACAAGGTTTCCGTGGTTTTATGCAGTTCTGCTTCAGTTTTAAGAACATTACTAGCCAGAGACTGCGAAGCTTCTTCTAAAACACTATATGCTTCCCGTATGCTATGTAGTTCATTCCCTATAGCAGTCATTGCATCTGTTTTATCAATGATTTCCTATTGCAACATGCTAATCTCAGTATCTTTTTGACATAGTAAAGCATCTTTCTGTACTAACTGATCTTGGAGCTATTGAATTTGGAAATGTAAACCATGATTTTTTGCTTTCACCGCATCGACTTCTTCCTGTAATGGAGTAATATCTGCTTCAAGGGTATCAACCTTATGCTGCAATTCCTGACGAATATTCTCAGTAACCATTCTGAGTTGCACCAAAAGCTGCTGTGAAAATTGGATAAGCATGCATCCCATGGATTCTAATTCTGTGAACATGGGAATCGGAGGAAGTAGAGGAGGAAATGGCTGAGATGAAGAGGCGGACAAGAGATGAGTGGAATCAGGTGGAGAGTAATTAGGTGAACAGGATGAAGCGGTAGGTTCTTCAGTAGGCTCCACATGTATAATGGGGTCGACCGGAGGTATGGGTGGAGGAATGGGTATAAGAGTGTTGGATACCAACATTGTTCCGGTAGGTTGCTGCTTAGTTGCTTCAGTGCTGGTAATGACAGATTTCACCAAGATGATCACTACATCGAGAATTCCCGCAACAATATCTTGTACATCTTCATCGGTCTAGTGCTGAGTCTTCTCTCGAGAAGGGCTTTCTTTAGAATCAGCAATAGATGCACTGTGGTCCTGTTGCCGGATGGGAGAAGACTGGGTAGACGAATCAAGGTCAATTGAGGTGGCAGTGTCATGGAAAATGTCTTCTTCATTTCCTTCTTGTTCATTGCCAACGGTGGAACCTTGCACTTTACTGTCAAAAGATCTTATTCGTCTGCGTTTCCAGTGAAGCAGTTGGAAGAGATCTTCATCTTCGTCCTCATCATTCTCGAGTACTTGAACAGACTCCTCATGGAACAAAGTTGGAGCATTTGGTGGCGGTTGCGCTGCTTGGAGGGCCGGAAACAGAAAAGTAAGAATGTGCGGAAGGTGAGAACGCGGAAGGTCTCCCTTGTTAACATGCTTAATAACCGTCACGCACTCACGGTGAATGCGCCGGAAATAAAATGAAGCAAAATTAACAGGCTCCCGAGAAGCCATGTCAATCATTGAATAGAACGACCGTGAAATTCCGTAAGTGCGTTTCTGGAAATTCAAGATGGCCACTAAGAATTGTAGGGTGGTCCATTCAGGATCTGGATGACAGAGAATGGCGTACTCATTCGAGGAGTACCTTGGGAATAATTCTATCATAGTGGCGACCGGAAGAAGAGGACCATTCTCCTGTCCTGCCAGAGAGAGTCGGAATGCTGCAGCGAAGGACTCTAAGGTGATGACTACTCGAGATGGTAAACATGTAATCGGCCATCGCTGCTCCGTAGTAGGTGTAGCAGCGATGGCAGCAATAATCTGGGCATAAAACGGGTGACATTCCACTGAATGCCAAGGCAATTCAGCGAAATTGGACAACCCACGGACACGCAAGAACTCACCCACATCATGAGGGATTCCGTCACGGAAGGCAGCGAAATTGGCTAATGCTTCCATGATGCGTACATAAGAGCACAAAAACACAAATGCACAATAAACACAGAAATCACAATGCACAGAGCACACAGACACAATAGCGATTAACAGCGAAAAGAAGAAGATTAAGTAGATACTCGGCAACGGGAGGCGATCGACAAACTTGAATCATCGCGCGGCGTTGAGATGATACCCTTCATAATTACGACGTGTATGCAGGTGTAGAATCGATGACACAGGGTGGCTTTTAATCATAATTAGATATCAAAACGAGGATATTTACAGATGGCTATCAACCACAATGCAAAAATAAAAGAAAAGTAAATGCCACGTGGAAAAACGAAGAACACGTCAGTAAGGGTCAGGCGCTTGCTGATAGGGTCGCAACTTTGAACCATTGATTACTTTAGGAAGAGGAATTCCGGTCAAGGTAGTCAACCGAAAAGTAGCTGGGCCCACTTGTTCACTAATCCGGTAAGGGCCGGACCACCGTAATTTGAATTTCCCAGCCGCACGATTTGATTTAGCATTATAAAACAGTACAAGTTGGCCCACCGTAAAAACTGGAGTCTTGAGAAACCGATCGTGGGTACGAGCTTGCCGCAACTGCACTTCTTGAAGAGTGAGAAAACTTTCCCAGCGATGCTCATCTAGGTCTCTAAGTGTATCCAACCGAAATGGTAAAGACTCTTTGGGTAGCAACTTCTGAGTGATGGCCACGTGTAAACTGGGCACTACAACTTCCATTGGAGCGATTGCTTCCAGCCCAAAAACAAGCTTGAAAGGAGTCAGTCCGGTTGCTACTTTGTATGTAGTCCGGTATGCCCATAATACTGCAGGTAGTAACTGATCCCATCTTTCTGGTGATTCCACAATCAGTTTACGAAGCATAGTCAACAACGTTTTGTTTGTACTCTCAGCTAAGCCATTAGCACGAGGATAGTAAGGTGAACTGAATTTATGCATAATCTGAAAAGTGTGTGTGAGCACTCGCATTAAATTATTAGCAAAGTGTGCTCCTTGGTCAGTGACAAGTTCCAAAGGTAGTCCATAATGTGGGAAGATGTCTTTCATCAGGCATTTTGCCACCAAAACCACTCTAGCGGACCGTAAGGCCCAAGCTTCGGCCCATCTGGTAGCATAATCTGTGCAAGTCAGGATGTAACGATTATTGCTGAGAGTCGCAGGTGGGGTAATTGGTCCAATAAAATCAAGACCCCACTTTTGGAAAGGTTCCAAAGGTAATACAGGTTGGAGAGGGAAAAAGTGACGTTGTAAGGGCTGTCCAGTGCGTTGACAATTGTCACACTTCTGCACAAACTGAGTTACATCCTTATACATGGTAGGCCACCAAAGCCCACTGTGCAGAATTTTTCGGTGCGTAAGATCTGCTACGAAATGTCCATCGGAGGGTATTGAATGTGCTAGTGTAATAACTGAGTTTACTTCATGTGGGGGAATACAACGAAGCAAAGCACCAGAATGATCCATATAGTACAACTGTCCGATAATCAACCGGAATATGTGACTGTATACTGTAATTTTCCGTCGCATCACAGGAGGAGTATGAGTAGGGAGACATCCATCCGTTAGGAAAGTTAACAACGTATCATAGTAGGTAGACGGCACAGGAAGTTCTGCAGGTTCATCACATTTGGACTCAGTAGCATAAATTGATGGTGTGGTGTCATCAACACCCACCGGAGCTTCACCGGAATCTAGTCGAGAAAGAAAATCTGCTAATGCATGTGTTGTGCCCGATCGATGAATCACGTCATAATTGAATTCTTGTAATAGCAAAATCCATCGGGCCAAGCGACCACCTAGATGCTGCTGCCGAACCAGATACACCAGCGCAGCATGATCCACATGAAAGATAAATTTTCGGCCTAGCAAATAATGCCGAAATTTCTTCACCGAAACACCAATCCGAGACATTCGCGTTCGGTCACTGAGTAATTCCTTTCTGCAGGAGCGAGTCTGCGAATTGCATAGTAGACCGGCCGAAACCATTTATCTGTTTGCTGCATTAAAACAATGCCAATGGCAATATCTGAAGCATCTACAAAAACATGAAAGGGGCGTTCCCAATCCGGAGGTTGTAGAATTGGAGCCTGCGTCAACAATTCTTTTAGTCGCTCGAATGCATTTTGACATTCCGGAGTCCATTCGAACTATTGTGGAGTACTTGTCATTAGCCGATTAAGTGGCGTTGCTAAATGGGCAAGCCACCGTAGATGTCGACCATGCCACCGGATTTGACCCAGGAACCGCATCACTTCTTTCGGCATGGTAGGCACGCGTGCTTCCAATATTGCCACAACTTTGTCTGGATCAACTTGTATGCCTTGTGCAGATATAATATGTCCAAGGAGTTTACCACAGGAAACCGCAAATACTGATTTCGTCGGGTTCAGGCAGAGTCGGTATTCACGGCATTTCTCAAAACAACACTATAAATGATACAAGTGTGCTACAATCTTGCCGAATAAAGAGAAGTCATCTAAATAGACTTGCATAAAAGAAGTGAGGAAGGGTGAGAAGATTTCCTGCATACAGCGTTGAAAGGTGCTGGGAGCATTCCTTAATCCAAACCACATAACCGTGCAAGCATAAACACTCCAATTCATAATAAACGTTGTTTTCGGTATGTCTTGTTCGGCCATTCGTACTTGGTTATAACCACTGTACCCGTCCAAAAAGGAGTACATTTCATGTCCGGCCACTCTATCAAGCATTGTGTCGAGAAACGAAAGCGGAAATGGATCTGGTACCGTGGACGCATTCAATTTTCGGTAATCCATGCAGATTCGGAGCTATTTATTCTTCTTTGGAACAATCACAATCGGAGATATCCATTCCGCGTGTTCGATTGGTACGATGAATCCGACCCTTAGTAATCGATCGAGCTCTGCCTTGACCTGCGCTGCATAGTTAGGATTCATCCGATAGCTGGTGGGCTTCGCCTCAGGTTTGAGCACGACCCGATGCTGATAGATTGGAGGATCCAGACCTTTCATATCACGATAGTCCCATGCAAAAACATCAGAATACTCATGCAATAGTCGGATCAAATTTGCTTGAAATGCCTCGGCCAATCCGACCTTGATCTTAACCGGTCACGGGTTAAATTCATCCCCTAAATTGTAGGTGACTAACTGATCTTCTGGAACATAGAATTGCCGAGGTTTCATCGAATCGTCCGCTGACTGTAAAAGTTGCTGTAGAGTAGCTCCATTATAGCAGCATTTTGATCTGCTTCTTCATCTCCGGTCATAGGGACAACCATACAGGCTGCCGGACTCCAGTTGTCTGCTACAGATTGCAGATCTACAATCCCTAAGGAGATCAAATCCTTATTGTTCTTCAAAAATACTTCTTCTTCATCGTCGGATAAGCCATCCAGCATGTGGACCGGCTCTGCTACATAAGGTCTGGCATGAAGTTCGCAAGGTTGAATGGCATCCAGTTTGACAATGTATTTACGGTGGTTATCCTTAAAATTCCTGTGCGGACCAATCATGTATGACCTTAACCTGTTTTAACAAGGGTCGACCAAAAAGAAGATTATAGTCAAGATTGGACTCCGGTAGTTCTAAGACAACAAAAGTCATCTTAAACGTGGTGCCCTGCAAAGTGATTGGGATATTCCTTACGAGTCCCACCGGATGGACTCGGGACTGGTCTGCCATTCTGACAAAGAATTGCATAGGCTCAATTTGCATCCACCCCAACTTTTTGCAAAGAGCTGCAGTCGCTATGTTTACACCAGATCCACCATCAATTAGTACTTGAGTAATCTTGTGATTTTTGTACCATACCGTAATTAAGGGGACCGAATGATCCACCGTAGAGTCATTATCCAGTTGGATTATTGCTGTGGCAGGAGTACTGGGAGATCCAGGACTGATCTATTCCTGAAATTGCTGCCGAACTCCCGACACTAATGCAAGTAACTATCCCAGAGGGAGAGTAATAGACGCCTTAGATAAAGTTCCCATACCTGATCTACTGGCAGCGTACTTTTCGCCGAGTCTGAAGTCGATGCCACTATTTTCGGGTCAGTGTTTAATTCATTTGGCCGTGCCTTCGGCAAAGGGACCTGTGTCACCGGAATTGGGTCGGGCAACACGGTTGGTTCTTCAGCGGTCCATTGACTAGACTTTGTATACATACGTTGCTGGTCACGAATACCTGGTTCAAACACCTCAGCGGCCGGTTGCAGCTGCCTACCGGATCTGGTCCGGACCACTACCGCTTGTGATTCCACGGGTGAGATATAAACCATATTGGTCATCGGGTCCTGACATTCTTTCTTTCTTTTATCATATTCGGCTGCATCCTTGCAGTATCTCCGAATGTGACCAAGCTCACCGCAAAAGTGACATCGAGGTGGTGGCAGAGACGTACCTTCCGCTGCTGGGCCTGGTTGCCATCAGTTTGTATTGAAGTCCCCGGTAATTTTGGTATCCTTGCGGTTGGTTGTTTCGCATCTGAGGTGGTACATAGTGGGTGGTCGGCTGCCCTGGTTCTTGGATAATAGCGTTTACTGCTGCTCGTCCCTGCACCTTGGCATTATACACACAATTTTCGGTGGAATGTCTGGTGGTATTGCAGATAGCGTAATACATCTGGTTAAGGGCACAGGTGGCACTAGTGTGTCCCGGATTTTTGCATCTAGTGCAATACATTTGTTTAGCTGGGTCCTCTATAACGTTCTTGGTAGCCTTGAGCCAATCCAAATCTTCAGTGAATCCTCCAACCTTGTGTTCGAGTTGTAGGGCCATCGCGATGACAACATCTAGTGTCATAGCACCCACACAACGGATGATCATAATTTGCCTTAATTGAGGAATTAAACCATTAATAAACCATTGGGTTATCACATCATCCAGTAGATTAGCATGTGCCGGAGGTAATTGTCTGAGATGAGTTGTAAATAATGTAGCGTACTCCTGAACGGTTTGGTGCGGCTTCTGTCTATTGTTCTGCAAGTAATCAAAAATTTCGGCAGGGTTCTTCTTCAGTCGGAACCTCTGCAGAAACGCATCCCTTACTGCCTCATAGGTAACGAAGTGGTTGAAATCGTACTCTGTGAGCCACCTTGCTGCTTCATTAACTAATGTTGACTGGAAGACGATGGCCTTGTATGCCGGATCGGGTGGATGGTTTATCACTGCATAACTTATTTCAAAGGTGCGTACATGGGCATCAGGATCGTCACCTGGAAATCCACCGAACTTGGTGTAAGTTACCCCTGTCGGGACCGGACGAAGTGGAAGTAGCTGTTGCTGTTGCTGCTGTTGTTGACCACTCATGGTGCTAGTAGTGGTATTGTGGTTGTCTCCTGAGTTCTGAGGAGGTGTTTTCGGTCCTTCGGAGTCTGTATGGTCAGACTGCTCACCTTCCGGCGTGAAAATAGCATTCAATCGCTTACGGATTTCCAAATCGAAGAGCCTATCCTCATCTTGGATATCCCAGGTAGCCAAATTTACCCCGAACAGTGGTGTCCGAAATGAGGATTCACCAGGAAGTATCACATCTTCACCGAAAAACTATAAATTCCCTGCAACTGGAACTGAATTGTCATCCAAATTTGTCAAACTTTCCCCAAAATAGGGTATTCTTTCACCGACAATGATCTCTTTGGGAAACAAAACTTTATGCTTGGAAAGATTCGAATCTTGACCCGACGGTGTTGGGTCAACCGCACACTACGTTCCTGTACACTCCGAAGTTACTGTGCCTTCGACAGACTACACCGAAATTTCACCGGAATTTATCAAAATTTCCTCGCGTGTCACTGGAATGATACCGGAATCGCTGCTAACTAGCTCCGATCCTTCGATTACTAGGCTTAATGAGCCTACCCTTCTGCCTCCTGGGGGTGACCCTAACAGATTCGGTACCACCCAGGGGTGTTGGTCGCTTCTATATTTCAGATACGACTCGCCGGACCGAGTAACCGGCATATATCACCTCTGCACCACTTGCGTACTGTTCCACCTTACTGTTGATTCACTTTCTTTGGCCACTTTCCCACAATCAATTTGCAACAACCTGTTACCACCTTCCCACAGACGGCGCCAGTGTTAAAATGCTCTTTTACAGTACAGGCATTTAAAGATCTATCTCGGGTTCTTGGGAGTGGTAGGGGTCTGATAAATCAGAGGCCCTGTAACTTGATTTTCCCAGTTAATTATTCCAAGTTGCAATACGGTAACGTTCACAACTCTCCTTATCACGAATCACTAATGCAGAATTCTATTTACTTCTTTCACCGACTGACTGTCTTACTCAGATTAATACCCTTCATCGTACGTAACACAGAAGTTATTCTCTTTCGTTATACAGACTTATTATCAAACTTAATCTTACGGTGTTAATCACAACTTAATGTAATTAAACAAGGACCAGAATGATAATACTCAGAATTGAAGAAACTGCGCTACGACAACTCCACAACCGCAATCGCCCAGACAGACAGTCTGGCGATACTCTGCGTCGTCACCGGAGTGTCCTTTCATTAGTTGATAAAGTGATACAACTCTTCGCAGCGACCTTTCGGTTCGTGCGGAATACGAGAAATAGGAATTACAATGTAGGAAATTACAATATGCCATCCGACAGCTTACAATTCCAAAAGCATATTTTGCTTATTTTTTGTAGTCTTGTGCATTATACACACTCAACCCTATGTGTATCATTCCTCCAAAAGTATTGTTTCCAATTGTAATCATGTTGACTGCTATGAGCATTTGAAGTTGATTGTTTCATCTAAAGATAACAAGTTTTTTGAGCTAGTCAATGCTCAAACCTATCTATTTTGTATCGACTCTTTCTCATTGATGCTCCAAAGTGAATAGTGGATTTTATTGCACTTATCACATGCATGTAGGGTCTACTTTACTCTACATAAGCTCAAGGGATGGTCCTATGCTAGTTGGCTGAACTGAACTTTGTCACTTCGCAACTCACTTTTCTACCTCCTACAAGCTTCTTCTAGTTCTTTCAAGCCTCACTTCACCATGTCTGATTCATTCAAGTACTCCTTGGGTGCTCACACATTGATGTGCAAAGCTCAAGCTTCATTTGTAATTCATTTCTATTTTAATTCATTTTTCATGCTTTATTATCTCTTGTTCCTTCATCCATAGTTTTTCGGATGTGTGTATGTAGAGTAAGAGTAGTGATTTGGCATTTCAATATGGTTTCAGAGCATAGGTTTTTTTTCCTTGAGTTTATATTTTGTGTTTCTCTTCATCATTAGAAGGTATATTATGAGTCATCCCTCCCTTGCTCCCATTTCATAGTGCTTTTAAGCACTATCTCCATTCTCCACTAAGCATGTTTATTATTTTCCTTTTTTGCATTTCCTTATCATAAAAATCCTTCCCTTGCCATAAATATGCTCCATTTTGATCCCATCATTAGTTTGTTATTCATATATGTTAGATAATTTTTCTTTTTGCTTTTTGCACTTGCATCTTTTTTTTAAGTTCTTTTAAGCACCGTGATAAGCACTAAATTCTTCAATAAAAGTGCTCATAAGCACTAAAAATCAAGCACTTTCATGAAAAAATAGTACACAATAATTATTATGATAGCCATGAAATATATCTAGCCACTTTTGGCTTGTTCAGATAATTTGGAGCTCTCTTCATCCATGTAGGAATTGAGCAAGTGCAATAATGGAGATAATCTACTAATTTCCAACTGCTCTTGCTCACTGTCTGTATTGTACAGAGAGCAAGGTGAATGCTAGAGGAGTTGGATATTATCATCCATCCTCAAGACCTTGCACATCTATAAGAATAGAAAGATCCATGATAGTAGCTGAAGATCAAACAACCATTTTCTTTCTATACACAAAGTGGGAAAATGATGAATGTACAATTCAATCAATTATGTAGAACTTTTGGGCAACTCCAGTAAGCTATGGATAACATAAATAACTCAAAGAATTTCCCATTTGGGACATTGATGAAGAGATCGGGAGAGGGGCTCATCTCTTGATACATTTAGGTAGTGATGTGTGTGAACACACCAGGATCACCGGGGCACCTTTTTCCCTCTTTAGGAGGTTTTTTTTCCGTGGATTGAATATCTGCCTAGAGCCCTAATGGGTCACTTGTGTTTGTACATTGTAGTGGAAATACATTCAGTATTGTGTGTTGTGTGTGAAATCTCTGTTCTAACTTTACTTTATCCGACTAAGATAATAGTGACAAAAATACTCTACAAGGTTCTCTGGTTGGATAGGGGTCTGTAAGAACAGAGGCCCTATAATATTTTTCCCACTTCACATACCAACCAATTAACATAACCACCACTAACGATGCATGTTAATCTTAACTTATTAATGTTTAGACTTTTGCCAATTATATGTGCAACCGTGACTTCTCACTGACACACCACTCGGAATGTTATCTACCTAGAGATACTCATCCTGCAATAATTATTGCGTGATTAATTACTACCAGATTCACTTATATTGAGCAATATACGCAGATGTCGAATACTTTATCATTAATAGGATTACGGTATGTTCACACCAACTTTCAACCAAAATTCTTTAATCGTTAATTACTTCAACTGAAATGGATCACTTATCTTTACTCAACGACACAAAATAGAACTTCTATAGATGCACATAATTGAATAACAACAAGTTTGTACTCAGTCACTCGGCCATAGATAGTTCAGCAGATCTATAGTGCGCCTCTCCACCGCTAAGCGGAATGAGTACATTCCCTCTTTTATATTAATGTGATAAAGAGATACATAGCTTCGGCCATTATGGCATTTCACCCAAGTATTAAAAAAAATGTCTATGAAAATTACAAAGTTTAATCTAGTGGCCTAACACTGGCACGCATAGTGGACTTGAACCCTAAATACAAGCTAATATTCATCAACTATGGTTAATATCATACTGAGTCAACCAACGGGCTGCTTTGTTCACTAAGGTCGATTGAAACACTATAGATTTGTATGTTGGGTCTTCCAAATTGTTCAGTACTGCATAATTAATCTCAAAAGTACGCATGCGGGCATCTGGATCATCACTGGGGAAACCTCAAAATTTTGCATATGTAGTGGATGGCCTCCGTTGACCACCCTGTTGTTGTTGTTGTTGCTTCTACTAATTCTGGTTGTCCGCCATGACTTCGGGATTGGAACCTACTATTTGCTCAAAATCATGTATATAAGATGATTTTATAGGTTGATCTATTGCACAGTTATCCGCTGATCCCTCCAGTGGTATTGGTTCACTGATATTTTTGAGTTTTGCTAGTTTACAGTTAAAAAACAAGCTCTTTGAGGATTTAAGTCTTAACAAACGTGCTGGATCCGAGTCTTTTGACAGGTAATCTGTGAAAAGAAACCTTCCTATTACTACATGCATTTAGGGATTTGTCGTCTACAAATGGCTCAACAGGAGTACTCGGTTTAGGGCTACAATCAATAGTTTTCTCAATAGTTCCAATAGTTCTACTAGTTTCTTCACCAACTCGTTCGGTTATTTCAGTAGGCACCGGAACTCCACCTAATTTGGTAGTACCACCGAACATTGAATCACTGTCGCGTGACACCATATGAACACTGAATCGCTATCAGAAGGCACCAAATTGTCACCGAGTTTGGTACCAATACCACTCACCAAACTCTCACCGAATTGTATCGCACTCAATTCTGGTATGCTTTGCAACCTTAAAATAAGGAAGTGTTGTGGTGCAACCCCACTGGTTCGTGTTATGTCTTCCCCTTCAGATGAATTCCCTTCAATATTATTGTGTGGTGGTGTTCCTAGCATACTATTTACTTTCCAAGGATATTTGTCGCTCTAGTATTTAGGATAGGTTTCACCTTAATGTGTTACAGGCATGTATAACGAGGTCTTCTCTCAAAAGTGTATTCTAGGATTCTATCAGGAATTATATCCCAAGCCCCATGGTCAGTGCCGGTGTTAAATCTTTGTTCTAACCTTGTTGTATCCCATTAAGATAACAGTGACAGAAATACTCTACAGGTTTCTTGGGTTGGACAAGGGTCTGTAAGAACAAAGGCCCTATAGTATTTTTCCCACCGCATACTAGCCAATTAACGTAACCACCACTACCAATACATGTTGATCTTAACTTATTAATCTTCACACTTACGCCAATTATATGTGCAACCATGACTTCTCACTGACACACCATTCAAAATGTTATCTACCTAGAGATACTCATCCCGCAATAACTATTGCATGATTAACTACTACCACATTCACTTATATTGAGCAATATACACAGATGTTAAATATGTTATCATTAACAGGATTACAGTATGCACACACCAACTTTCAACCAAACTTCTTTAATAGTTAAGTACTTCTGCTGAAATAGATCACTTATCTTTACTTAACAACACCGAATAGAACTTCTATAGACACATATAATTGAATAACAACAAGTTTATACTCGATCACTCTACCATAGACAATCCAGTGCGGATCTACAGTGTACCTCTCCATTGCTAAGCAACACGAGTACATTCCCTCTTTTATATTAATCCGATAAAAAGATACATTTCTTTGGCCATTACAGCGTTTCACCGAAGTATTTACAAAAATGGCTATGAATATTACAAAGTTTAATCCCATGGCCTAACATGTGCTCCAAGCTTCTTCTTCTTCCTTGTGCTGTTTGCATGCTTCCGCAGACCTCTAACTCCAACAATTGGCATCAAAGTAGGTCCCCACTTCATCTAGGGCATCATCCACACCCCTATGGTCACAGTCTCAAAATCGCACGAATTTGGTGAGCATTCTCAAGGTGAAAAGGAGATCAAAATGGCTTTGCTGTGTGGTGCCAAAATTGCGATCTGAGCTCATTTTCAGCTCCCAATGCACTATCATAGTGCTTGTATAGGAAATTTGTTCTTTTTGATATATACAGGTTTTGGTTCGACAATATAAGCACCTCAAAGTCTTCTATAGGTTTAACAAAACTTGTTAGGGTAGTTCTGATAAACTTTTTCAGATACAATCATTTTTCTGCATCAAGGTAGTTTAGTTAGTGGCCATGGCTGAAAGCAGTGATGTATTCCATATGTTGGCTATTGAGGATAAGTTGGACGACACCAATAACTCATTGTGGGCTAATATGATGCATCATGTATTGGTTGCAAAAGCATTGTGGAATATTGTGTAGGGTGTTGAAAAATGTCCTATTTCACCTACAAACACAATTGATGAAGGTGATGCAAATGGCATTGAAGATGGTGATATTCTTCATGTTCCTATTCATATTGCAGTTTCTACTACACCTACTGTAGAGCAAATTCGTTGGGATGGCAGAGATGCTTACGCATATGCATTGATAGCCTTGTCTATCAAACATGCCACTATTCCTCACATTTACAAAATACAGGTTTCACATACATGTTTACCAGGTGCCTCAAGTTTGGGCAAAGAGTACACCATTTCAGATTTCTGCAGGTGTAGCAAACTAGCAAAATTCAAATGATCAAAGCATGCATGCCAAATCTTTCATCTTACACAGCCTAAGAATCATGTACTGCACATGCTAAATCATTCATAGATTTTTCATAGTGTATGAGCTTATATAACCCACGACATAAAATGCCAACGGTAATAATGACATCACCATTTGACAGATCATGAATTGTACATCTGTCATCAACAAATTTCACAACCAAGCCAATCTTGGCTAATATTGAAACTGATAACAGATTTTTCTTGATCCCTGGCACAAATAAAGCATCTAACAATGTAAAAGAACTACCATCAGCAGTAGTGAGAATGATCTCACCAACTCCCACAACAGGATAAGAGGAGTTGTTGGCGCATGTGACAGTATTCCCTATAGGGGCAGGCTTGAGTGAAGTGAAGAAACTACGCTACGAGGTAATATGTTTGGTCGCCCCACTATGAGAGTACCAAACATTTTGAGTCTACTGTAGACATACATTGTTCATGAGAAGATAGGTCATAACTGCAAATAGTGGTAAATGCCCATTCTTCATTCTGCATAAGATTAGTAGACTCTGTTTTGGGTGTAGAGACCTCTGCAACAATCATTCCAACCTCTTTCTTCCTTGCCTCTTTAGCAGCCAGTTTTGGAGAGCTCTTTATTACATGATCATTTCCTTTACAGTATTTACAAAACAATTTCTGCTTTTTTGTTTTCTTCTCTTCTCTATCTTCCTTCTTCAATTGTGTAGAATTAGCAAACTTATGCGTACTAGTAGAAGAGCTCCATTTACCTTTGCCCTTCTGACTAGCCAGGAAAGCTTGATATGCAACATGCATAATGGACCTAGTGTTCTACCTAGATTGATCTTCCTGCAACATAATAGAGACTAACTCCTCAAATGTTAAGGCATTTGGATTGCCTTTTGCGAGCAAACGAAGAGTAGAAGCAAAACTATGATATGAATCGAGAAGACCATTCAAAAAAGTCTGCACAATTGAACTATTAGGCAAGACTTCATTAGCAGAAATCAATTATTCCTTCAAATCTTTGATCTTTGTCAGAAAACTCTCCATGGAAGCTCCTTCATTCATGTGCTCACTCTCCAACTGTTTTCAAAGGGAAGCAACACGAGCCTCATTCCTTGCCTGGTATAAAGTGATAAGTGTATCCCAAGCATCCTTAGTTGTTCTACAAGAGCGAATGTGAGGAATAATGGCACGTTTGACAGATAAGGCTATCAATGCATGTGCATGAGCATCTCTGCCATCCCAACAAATTTGCTCTGCAATATGTGCAACAAGAACCACAACACAAACAGAAACATGAAGAGTATCACTATCTTCAATGCCATCTACATCACCTTCAACAACTATATTTCTAGGTGAAATAAGACTTTTTTCAACACCCTGCACAATATTCCATACTACACTGAATGTATTACCACTAGAATGTACAAAGATAAGTGATCCATTAGGGCAATAGTAAAGAGGGAAAAAAGTGCCCCGACGATCCTAGTGTGTTCACACACATCACTACCTAAATATATCAACAAATAATGTAAAACCACATGCATACCATTCATAGTCTCTCCTAATGTTTGTCAAAGGACACTTCCATTTTCAATGTTGGTTTATGATTAAGGATCTAAAAACTCGGCCTTTCATCACAAAGCTTCTCCAGTTATAAGACAATACGGCCATTTTCAATGTTGGTTTATGATTAAGGATCCAAAAACTCGGCTTTTCATCACAAAGCTTCTCTAGTTATAAGACAATACGGCCTGACGGAGTCACATTTACAATTATATATATATATATATATATATATATATATATATATATATATATATATATATATATATATATATATATATATATATATGTGCTGAACTAGAAGAATGAAAATAACTATTATTACAGTATTGGCTATGGAGAGAAGGTCAAATCAACCTACCAGAGTAAGCTTCGACAAAACATTGTTAAAAATGATGCATCAAACAACCGAAGCTTTCTTTTCATTGACAACATCCTTTGATTTTTCTAAAGGCTTTTGTTCTAGTCATTAGATATCGAGATCAAATTAAGGATTTCAGGCCCAACGTTGACTAATGTTTGACACCGTGAGTTCTCTATGTACATCCAAAAGTTAGTCTAAGCATGTAATCAAGAAAATGCCGTTGAACTTGAATCACACATGCTCATTCATTCCTAACATGCCGTTTTTGTCCATCATCTCACATTCTACGGAATGAAGGTACATAAATTATACTTATGATCACAGAAATTTTATATCCCATGAACAAGAATGTTGATGGGGGGACAACAAATAGCCTTCAAATTTAAAACAAACAATACATAATATAGAACCCCCATTGAACATTGTTCGAATTGTGTCATGAAAAATATCAACGAAGATAATAGATATGCAATGCAAATGGAAATAAATACGTTGAGAGAACCTCCACTTTACACTCGAGTATGACAATGAGTTCTATCCACTGTTGAGTCTTAAGAATTCCACAGTGCAAGTGCAGACTCTCTCCAATACGAGCACCGAGCAAGGTTGAAACTCTTAATGGATGGATAGTGCCCGACGCCCGCTGGTACATACTCTCTTAAGTTTGAGTCTGCTATGTGACTCGTGAGCAATCCTCGAGGGCTTGAATCTTAGGTGAACTGTGACATTCATGAACTCAACGAGGTTATGACTCATGATTAATCAAAATCCAGAGACATAACATAATAATTATGACTCGTAGTATTTATAATCACACGCCAAGCGTCACGGCCTAAGGGTACTTAATGACAAGCCATGGCAAGATTTAAACAAAAACCTCTAAAGAGGGAAAAACGTGCTCCGATGGTCCTAGTGTGTTCATACATAGTTGTTTGGTGTTATGATGTCGGAATAACACACAACACCTCCAAAGGAAGAGATTCGAGAATAGTGATTATGATTACAACACCGCAACCATAAGATGCATTTCTATTCCATTAAATTACTGTTGGACATTTAATATGATTAAATTTCATAAACACAGTTCAGATTATTAGCCAATACACTACTAGAAGATTTAGGATATTTTGAAAAAAGTTACACACTTTGGTGACATGAGATAGTTCGGAGACGATATCATAATTCGGTATACAACAACATACAATGCATCGTAACATCGCATATAGATATCTACATTCTGCCTTCATACTTACTTCCGCAATATAGATAGTTACGTAAAAGTGTTTTTACTTCTCTCATAATTTTGGATTCATCGTCTTTTCTTTGCATCGTAACATACAATGCATCGTAACATCGCATATAGATATCTACATTCTGCCTTCATACTTACTTCCGCAATATAGATAGTTACGTAAAAGTGTTTTTACTTCTCTCATAATTTTGGATTCATCGTCTTTTCTTTTTTTTTTTTAATATAAAGGAAGTTCGGCATTAGCCTACTCTCCCGGACTTGAATTAAATAAAGAAAAGTACAAGAGAAGGGGACTAGTGCCCACGGGACCCCCCAAATCCCACAAAGCAGGGGAAGCTTTTATAGAGCTTAGATGACATTACAAAGAAGGTTAATTACCCTCTCATCACCCTCATGTGGGGCCCACTTGGGTTTAAGCTTGTTATCGATCAAATGGAGTACTTGATGATGCCTAAAGGGGGGGGATTTTTTACAGTTGACAATCCTTTTGCCAAGGAGGAACAACGATTTCTCAATTGACCACTCCTTGGGGGAGTCACCGAAGTTGAAAGCACATCTTTCCCGCCATATTTTCCATAGAACCTCCCCTCTGATGGCGTTCCAGAGAGTCGCGGAGCAGCTGATCGCTTCTCCCAGCAGGGCTTGCTGCCAACGGAGACGTTTTTGAAGTCCAATTCTCTTCCCAACCACCTGCCAGAGTCTGTTGGAGTTGGGGCAGGTAAAGAAGATGTGTGAAACATCTTCGATAGACCGGTAGCAGCGTTTGCACCAGGGAGGGCTCCCACAAATTTTGCTGGCCTTAAGGTTGGTCCAGATTCCATGATGAAGAATTTGCCATAAGAGGACATACTTTTTGATTTCTATGAGGGGGTGCCAGATAGCCATGAACTTCATGTCCCACCGAAGCCGCGTCCATGACAGGCACCACTTTTTGTTGAGGTTAACCTGATAGTCGATCGTTTCTTTGATGTTCGGGATTTTTGATAGGCTATTCCCATTGTGCCATTTGAGACCAAGCGAGCTCGACATGTCGTGTCCCATGAGAAGGCGAACTTTGTGTCGGTCCCAGGCGAGACATCTTCTTTGCAAAGTGTTCCATTCTTCATGCGAAATGTTGATGCTAGGGTCAATATCCTCAAAGTTGATCCAGCGGTTGGTGTCTTGTTTCCAGAGATGTTTCCATTTTTTGAAGCCTTTGTTCCATAGCTTCTTGGCATTTTGAATGTTCCAAGATTCCACACTCCGGATGCCATGGATCGGAAACCAGATAGAGTCGTTTTGCCTGATACCGGCAGCCCACTTCCAGTCTTCACTGATTCTTGTGAAGCTTTTGACTTTATTCCAACTCTTCCAAAGGGAGCACACCAGATTAGAGCCTTTCGGGAAGATGGGGATCGGGGAAAACAGCAAGGTCAAGATGTCAAGATTCTTCCAATTTGGGAAACCCATGAGCGCCAGCTCATTCTTGTTTCTGAAGATCAACTTGGCCCACGAGGCCTCCCCGTTGCACCAAGCCTTAATCATCCATTTGGCCGACAGTTTGTTAGCCATGCACCCAATGTCCAAGATACCAAGTCCCCCACTATCTCTATGGCTGGTGCAGATGGACCATTTGATTTTAAGCACCCCCCGCCTATTGTGGTCGCCCGTCCAAAGGAAGTTCCTACAAATACTATCCAGTTTGGACAGATCTTGCTCTTTCGGTCTCCAACAAGAAAGGAAATAAATGGTAGATGATAAGAGGAACGTGTTGATAACCATAGCACGACCAGCAAGATTGATTTGCATACCTCTCCAATAGTTAAGCTTGTTTTCGAGCTTGGCAAGCACCCAGTTCCACCGCTGTTCCATAGAGACGCCAAACCCCAAGGGAATCCCAAGAAGCCGAAAAATTTGGCCCTGCGGAATGATTTGACAGCCATGATCAATGAGAAGGTCGGGCTGTGACCCACCAATAGCTCTAAAGGCGGTCTTAGAGTGGTTGATTATGGAACCAGAGGCTTCACAAAAGGTAGCAAGACACTTCCAGAACGTCTCCAGGCTGGTACTATCATTGTGAACAAAAGCGTTCATATCATCGGCAAAAAGCCTCATGGTGATCTGACTGTGGTCATGCGGCAAACGAAGGCCTTTAATGTTACCAGCTTCCACCTGATGCTCCACCAGCCTGCTAGCCCTTCCGTGGCAATGGCAAAGAGAAGGGGAGCCAATGGGCACCCTTGTCTGATAGATCTTTTAAGTTTGATCACCTTTGAAAGTTTTCCATTAATGTTAATTTGGGTCGATGCGTTTCCGAGAAGGGTCGCGATCATCTTGGTGAATTTCTGACTACATCCAAGATCTTGTAGCGACTGTAGTATATAGTCCCATTCTAGCCTGTCGTAGGCTTTATCAAAGTCGATCTTGAGGAATACTACTTCTTGTTTAGACTCATTTGCAAATTCAAGACCTTCCCATATATCTATAATGGTTTCCAAAATTGACCTGCCTTTGATGAAACCTTTTTGGTCCTCGCTTAACCACGCTCTCAAGTGGCAAGAGATTCTGTTGGCAATGACTTTGGCGATGATCTTGTATCCTATTTGGAGCATTGTAATGGGACGCCAGTTCTCTATTCTGTTCTTTTCCCCTTTTTTGTGTACTAACTTGATAATGCCATTGTTGAGACAAGAAGGAAGCGCGCCAAACTTGAGTGCCTCTTGCCAAACCAAGCGAAGAGGGGTGGCAACCACCAACTTGAAGGATTTAAAGAACTCATTAGTGAGCCCGTCGGGTCCCGGGCTTTTACCTAAAGGGAGGGCATCGATGACCTCAATGATTTCAGCTTCAGGGATAGAGGCATGAAGCAGAGAGTGGAGGTTGAGTGGTATCCTGTGGGGGGAAACCCTAGAAATGGCTGCCAGACAGTCCCTTCTATGGTGGGAGAGGGGGTTTGAGGTCCCCAAGAGTCTCGTGAAGTGCCCTTCAATGATCCCAAAATTATCTTCTTCCGTATTGCATACATTACCATTTGCATCTAGCAATAAGGGGATCGATTCTCTGTTGTGTTTCCTTTTGAGGATACGGCACATCTCTTTGGTGGGTCTGTCGGCTTTGCCAGCCCACCACTCCTTGAAGAAAATTTGCAAATTTTTCCTTTGTATCTCTTCCTCGTATCGCAGCAGCGCTCTGATTTTTCAAAGTCCTTTCTGGGCTTGAGATTTTCCTTTGTTCACTTCCTCCTCGAGCCTCCAGAGTCTATGATATAGAGCTTCTCTACGGGCCCGCCGCACAGTCTCTAGCATCTTCCTGGATCTAATCATGATCTGTCGTGACTTATCGACCGCGCTTCTCCAACACTTGGCTGGGGACAAGCCAGAGGCGAATGCCTCCTTCCACACATCAGAAATTTCTTGATGGACGGAGGGGAGAGAGAAGGAGGGCACACTGGCATGGAACCAAGGAGCCTTACGGATCTTGGTGGGGGGTTGAAAGGTGATGACGATCGGGTAGTGATCAGAGATGGTGAGGTCGGTGTGTTGCGAGAGGGAAGGGTGGCCCCACTGATGAGTAAAGCTCTGAGAAATGTAGCATCTATCAAGTCTAGCTTTCCTCAGGTCCTCGCCTGCTTGGAGATTTGACCAAGAAAAGCCATTCCGGTCTTTGAATTCGACCAGATCCAAGTGTAGTTTAGTTTTGTCCCACGTTTCTTTCTCGCGACTATCGATGACCCTACCCTTGCCCATCCATCTGTCCATAGGGTCCTCAACCATGTTGAAGTCACCACAAATTAGCATGTTGTGGGGGAGCGAGTCCAAGGAGGCCCAAGTGTTAAGTCTCTCTAACTCCCCATTAGGGGCATACAAAGAAACTAAGGTAAAACAAAAGGGAGCACCGAAAGAAACAGCAATCCATCGATGGCATTCATCTTCAGTGGAGTTCTCAAGCTTTTCAAACCAGCGTTGATTAATACCGATTACTGTTCCACCGGACCCCCGCTGATGCGCCGTTGAAATCCAAACATGGGTCGAGGAGACATGTCTAAGCCGTTTCTGGAGGTCTTCTCCGTCAATTTTAATCTCTTGGATACATATAAAATCTGGGTTTATGCTAATGTCGCGAAGCCATTGACCAATGATGGTCGCTCTTGAGGGGTCGGTTAGCCCTCTAGCATTTAACGAGATGATGATCATTGTCGTAGTAATCCCTCTTTGCGGGAGGGAGCTTTGTCCTTTCTTTTCTTGGGTTCATCTTTCTTTTTCGCTCGGATCGGATCCCGAGTTAGCAATAGGTTCTTGTGGGGGCTTTTCCACGGTAACTCCATAGGTTGTTTTCCTTTGCGGGATGCCTCCTGCTGGGAAGAACTGGGCACCGTATTCAGCTCCGTTTCCGGAATAGTCGATCCGATGATGGAGCTTTCACTATCCATGTTATCTTTGTTGCTAGTAGTAAAGCCGTCTTCTTTGCTTGTAGTGTAACCCTCCTGCAAGGTTTCTTTACTGTCAGGGATCTCTAGGCCTTTGACGTCGGTGTCCACCTCAAGTTGGTTCCCACCTGGGTAGTCAAACTCATTGATTTCCTTTTCCAGATTGCAATACAAGTTGCTGGAGGGGGTAACTGACTTGTTGTTTCGCTCAGAGGTTGCCCTAGGGCTTCTTTTCCTTCTTCTTTTGACTTCGATGAACCCGTCTGCATCAGCTTCTGGATTAAGGGGACCCTTGAAATCCTCTACTTTCGTCGAGAGATTCAATGCTCCATTGCTATCTTGAGCATTTTTGGGGGCTTCTTGATTTCGCTTGCTTTTTCGTCTCAAAGGGCAATCTTTGATCCTGTGACCTTATTGGCCACAACGAAAGCACGCGTTGGGAAGGTTTTTGTAACTGATGTCTTGCTCCCATACATCCCCTTCGCCCAAGTCTAGTTTGATCTTCGATGGAAGTGGCATACTGAGGTCAGCCTTGACACAGATTTGAGGGTGCCACCGAGCGTTGAACGAGTGTCTTGCACCTTCATAAATGAGACCACCAATGTCCTCGCGTGAGGCCAACGGCTTGCCGATAGGAGAAACGATGTCCCACACGAAGTTGTACAAGAAGTATGGCAGGTTAGGGAGCTCAACCCAGAGAGGGTACCGAAGCGATTTCGATTTGTCGGGAGTAAAATCAGGGGACCATCTGAATAGGCAGAGGGTCGCCCGGCCGAGTTGCCAAGTTCCGACACTAAGGGCTCGAAACGCCATATCTTCATTTTCAAAGACTAGCAGCAAGTGGCTTGCCGGTAAGAACTGACACTTGCAAACAACTAGCCCGCGGGGGAACCACTCGTTTCGGAGCCATTGTCGCACAATATCGAGCGGGGGCCTAGGGCCAAACATTTGGCCGACGAGGCAAACTTTCTTGAGCTCCTCCTGAGCTGACAGAATTACGGATCTACTGAGGGAGACCACGGGGGGTTCAACACTCTCGGGGGCCCCGAGGGCGGCACAAGACCCCCCCTCCAACAGAGAGGCCATGTTACCGGTCTCCCCGAGAGGAGGGGCCAGGTTACTTCTCACAAGCGAGGGGATTGCCACTTCCATGACCAAGCTAAAGGATTTTCCCCTCGAAGGGCAGAGTGGCCACCCGCGATGGCCACCCACGAAGGACAGCAAAGAGCTCCCGGATTCTCTTTTTAGAATTTCAAATTTCACTATCTTCAAAGCTCCGTGTGTCACGAATGAGGGAAAAAGCGTCCGTCAAGACTACTTCCAGATTTCCTTTTCGTAAGCAGTAAAATCTGGAGCCTTTTCTTCTTAAGTATTAACGTCTGAAGCCACGCGAAGGAGGGCCCGCCTACGACAGAATAAATGAGCCTTGCTAACAGATGCGAAGAGGCCCCCGTCGATCGCGGAGAGGCAAATCCGCAATCAAAAACCATCAATCGTGAAAGAGCATCGGAAACCGGCCAGGCGCCAAACCGTTAATCGTGGTGAAAGCCAAACCATCAATCATGGTGAAAACCAGCCATTCGCGAAACCATCAATCGTGGTGAGAGCGAAACCATCAATCGCGGCCCAGCAAACCATTAATCCGGAGAAAATCGGGCCATCACGAAAAGGCCATCAGTCGCGGAGCAGCAAGTCTATCGCACGACAGACACTGTTAATCGTGGTGAAAGCCAAACCATCAATCGTGGTGAAAACCAGCCATTCGCAAAACCATCAATCGTGGTGAAAGAGAAACCATCAATCGCGGCTCAGCAAACCATCAATCCGGAGAAAACCGGGCCATCGCGAAAAGGCCATCAGTCGCGGAGCAGCAAGTCTTGTTCATAAAATCATCGCTCCACAGCTTCAAGTGTCGTAAACTTGGTTACGTGAAGATTCCCGGGTGTGACGGTCGCACCATCGCTCCGTCTTCGCGGACTCGCTCTCATTCTTGGCTGTTGAACAATTCATCGTCTTTTCTTTGTCTCTCTCTTGCACAACTATGTAACACCGTTATGCAACATCATTCCAAACTTTGGGAGTTAAAAGATATCGCACTCCAAAAGTAACTTTTCGAATCTCAGATAAATCCACTTTCTCCTATTACAAAGAAATATCAATTACAAAATATGAGTCAATCCGTTCCAACTGCTAATACTGGCACACATGGTGGATTTGAACCCACTAAGTACAAAATTTTCCTATACGTCATCCTCATCATTATTTTGGAGATCAGGATACATTAAACATTTCTTCTAAATTTTCTTCTGCTAGCTGCAATTCCTCTGCAAAAAATTCCTTAGGATCCAACAACGGCTAACTCACACTTCAGTAGCTTATTGCCGCTGCCTCCAGTTTCGAAATTTGGTTCTGAAGTTTTTCTAACATAGTATCAAAAGCTAGTGTTACATCGGCTAGTCTTACAAGAGTTTCCTCATTCATTTTCTTCACCTCTTTTGTTTCCGTTTTATGCTTTAGGTCCATGATGGTCGTATTTCTTTTCAATTCTTCTATTTCTATTCCTTTATCCTCCAAAATAGTATTATTATCCACACATCTTCCTTTCCACTCCATTACCTGCCCATCTAAATCTACAATTCCTAATAATGATGCTTCGAGGATGTCATGTGTTATGCCTGCACAATGTGGAGTTTTCTTCCAGTATTGTATATTCTGAGTTTTGCACTGTTAGTTTTTCTTCGGCATCTGCTAAAGCTACTTCCTTCTTGGGGATTTCATCCAACTGATTATTTGCCTTTTTCTTAAACTGTTGAGCTTCTTTTTCCTCCTTTTGAAGTTTGGCCAATAATTCTTTATTACCCTTTTTTAACTTTTGTAGTGCCTTGGACCGCTATCCTGCTTCTGATTGCAACTCTTCTATTCTTTTTGCCCTCTCTTCTGCTTCCACTTTAGGTTTGGTAATCTCAGCCTATAAATCTTCATTTAACTCTTTCATGATTTCTTCCTGGGTAGCACTGTCCTTGTTGGCTTGGTTATTTCAGAGTTCATCAATATCTGTCCTTAGATGATTGATTTCTTCATCCATACCCGCCCTTTGTTATAGCATTCTTGTTTCTGCTCAACTAAAGAATTGTATTTCTTTTGTAAATCTTCCATATGAGAAGCAATCCAATGGATTGCTCTAGCCATGTCACCAATGTATTAGGGTCTGCAAGGCTCATGTGGGAACATCCATGGATACAAGTTGTCACTACATCATACCGTAGCTTGAGCTTTCCGTTTGACTACTTCCATTTGTCTATAAGGTTGCAAGAGCTAAAAGTAGGGAGATCTAGAAGTTTTTGGGAACCTTCCGCATTGCGGTTTGTTTCCGTTATTTGCTTCTGGAGTCATTCAGCTTCCACCTCTGCTTCCGCTCTCCAGAGCCTTTCTTCTTCTTTTGCTTTCCTCATTGCTTCTTCTTCTTTTCTTCTTCTTCTTCTTCTTCTTCTTCTTCTTCTTCTTCTTCTTCTTCTTTCCTTCTTGCTTCCTCTTCTTGCTATCTTCCGTCCTCTTCTTGGTTCCTTGTAATTTCTTCCTCCATTATCTGGTGATCCTCTTCCACTTGTTTCCAATGAGCTTCTTCCTCTGCATCTTTGTTACTTGTCTCTTGATCCTGATTAACATTTGAAGTCCCTTCAACATGCCTTCTTTCTGTAGGCTTCTTTTTAAGTGCTTGCAGGAATGCTTCTATCGTAAGAATGGTACATTCTATGGGCAAGAAAGGAGGATTATCGAGAAAAAGTAGGGAAAAGAGTACTCCTACTTTTGTATCCAATGTGGCATTAACTGCAAGACCTGTCCTTCGATAAACTCTCTAGATCTCCTTCTTCATTTTGTGGTGGATCCACTCTGCTCGATTAACTTGTGTCTCTATAGATGCTTTCATTGATGAATAAAGTTGCTGAGAAACTCCATAATACTTCACCTGCAAATTTATGATCATAGTCATGAACAATAGTCCAAGTTTTAGTGGGTTGTCATCCAAGAGTTGGGAGAACTTATATTCTCCTGAACACGGTCTTCCAAGGACTCTGATTATCTCCATTGCTTCCACAATTTTTGTAAATGCGCTTATACCCTCATTCGCTACATGCATCTACTCAAAAATCACTTCTATTGAAATTTGGAAGGGTTCTCCCTATCTGATTCATAAACATACCTATGGTGTGTTAAGGTCTTTTTCATTTGTCTTTTTGGCTATTTCTTGCACTATCTCCTTCAAAAGAGGGTGTGGCCAAATACTCCACCAATCAATGAATGAAATCTTTAGCAAGCCACGACGTTGAAACTAGTTCACTTACTATTGGGACAGGCAATCCCAAATGTTTAGCAAATGTGCATTGGAGAAATTAACCTCCATCACTGGTCTGGTTTTTCTGTTGCAGTGCGTGCATAAATGAGAATTCGCAAGAAGCTCTGTTGGCTTGTTCACCAAATAACATGGATAAGGAAAGTCCATAGCCTTTTATTGTCTGCCCTTCTGTGTTGTGGGCATCAGGTATGCATCATGATTGCCACTTATACCTTTGTCTTTACTCCTATGGCTCTATGCATATCATGCACATCGGGATGAAGACCATCATAATGAGGAAATCAAGTATGAATCAGCCTTGCATGTTGTCTTTGATTATGCATACGGATAATTACTCTTACAATCTTGCATATCGAGGAATATCCATATTTGGTTATTTATTCTCTTTCTTATATATATATATATATATATATATATATATATATATATATATATATATATATATATATATATATATATATATATATATATATATATATATATATATATATATATATATATATATATATATAACTGTCTAGTACACTAGTAGGGCCAAAACTTTGACCCATTGATGACCGTAGGTAAAAGTTCTCCGATCAATGTAGCGAGCCAAAAAGACACTGACTTGAATAAGTCATGAATTTGGAACGGACCTGTCCACCATAACTTCAGCTTGCCCATTTTTTGTTTCATCTTTGAGTGAATACAGTACTAAATCACCGTGGCAAAATTTCATGTTCGTAGATTTCGGTCATGCCATTTCTTCTGTCGATTATGCACCTGTTGAAGTAACAAGAAACTAGCATATCTATTTTCTTCCAACTATCATAACTTGTCCATTCTGTAGGCAAAAGAGTCTTCCGAAAGTAATCGTTTCTACACTGCAATCCGTAAACTGGGTACCACAAATTTTAATGGGAGAATTGCTTCCTATCCATACAAAAGTTTAAAAGGTGTACTTCCTACCAAGACTTTATAGGAGGTCGGGTATGCCTAGAGTACCATAGGAAGTATGTGTTCCCATTGAACTGTAGAGTCCAAAAGCATTTTCTACAACATATGCAGAAGAACCTTATTTGTACTATCCGCTAGACCATTGGCTCTTGAATAATATGGTGAACTGAATTTGTGTTTGATTTGATATTCGCCAGTCAATTTCGAAATGATTTGGTTCAAAAAATGAGTGCCACGGTCAGACACAAGTTCTAATGGCAAACCGAACCGCAGGAAAATTTCATACTAGAGCTTCTTAGCTATAGTCCTTGTCGTAGAATTTCGTGTAGCCCATGCTTCTGCCCATCGCGTACAGTAGACAATACGATTCAGAATGTATAGTGCTCCATTCTGGGCTATAGGGGGTTTAATAGGACCAATGAAATCTAGAGCCCACTTTTGAAATGTCTCTAATGGGAGCACATGAGCATGCAAGTGAATACTCCCCAATTAATGATGAAATCTATCTTTAGAATGTCTTCTTCTACCATACAAACATGAATGTACCCACTAAGTCCATCTAGAAAGGAGTGCATTTCTCATTTTGTGACGTCATCTAGCATACTATCTAAAAATAGTAGCGAAAAGTGGTCTAAGATAGTAGTTGCATTCAACTTTTGATAATCTACACAAATACACAGCTACTTGTTTTTCTTTGGTACCATCACTATTGGAGATACCCACTCTGGATTTTCAATAGGAACAATACATCCTAGCTTGATTAGTCGGTTTAGTTCATGATTTACTTGTTCTACAAAATTATGGTTCATCCTATATCTTTTTTGCATAATCGGGATTGCATCTAGCTTAAGTAAAATTCTATGATGATAGAATCTTAGATCAAGGCCTTTCATATCTGCATAGGTCCAAGCAAACACATCCCTATACTCTTTTAACAAAGTAATCAAGGAAATCTGAAATTTCGGAGAGAGCTCCACACAAATTCTCATCCTTTGTGGTACTTCTGTTGTTCCCAAACTAACTACTTCAAGGATTTTTTCTTCAACATGTATATTTGCTTGCTCCATTGGATCTTTGATGACTAGGTCGGCATCTTTGTTTAAATATGGGTGCAACAGCTCAGTACAGATAGCTGCTTCCATATTGTCACAGACTAAATTAATCATGGGTTCAACATCTACCACACCGGCTGAAAGTAAATCCCGATTAGCTTCTAGAAATTGTTGCTCCTAATACTCTTTGAGTCAGTCAAGCATGCGAGGTGGCTCTATAAGTACTACTTTATTTTTTGGAAGACAAAATTGTTCATCTTCAAACTAGACCAAAAACTTAGCATGTCCTTTCAGAAAAGTAATGGTTTTGGTGGCCCAATTCTGCCTCACTTGGCATTCCTCAACCATGGTCTTCCCAATAGTAAATTATAGTCAAGATTCTTACCTTTAGTTTCCAATCCTACAAAAGTAATGGAAAAAACTACGTGGGAAATTTCAATCGGAATGTCCTTGATGAGTCCCACTGGTTGTACTCTAGATTGATCTACCATTCGAATAAAAAATGGTGTTGGTTCAATGCCGGTCTAGCCCATTTGTCAGCAAGTGGTTGTAGTTGCAATATTAATATTGGATCCTCCATCAATCAATACTTTGAGGATGGCTTTATTTCTTCATACTATAATAGTTCGAACTGCATAATCCATCACTTTGTTCGGTACCTCTTTGACCATACCAAGAGTTACTTCCTTGAATGGTTTCAAGGATTATCCCTTTTGTAAATGTTTCATTAGCTTCTCTTTAAATGCCATGAATAATTTTAGCAATGCACCCATTGATAATTGAATTTGCAATGTGCTTAACCAATGCTAGGAATTACCTTCCTTTGATACTACCTGTTCTAGAATGCCCTGGTTCTGTGGTTCTTCTAAAGCCCGGTGTGACTTTTCGATGCTAAGGCCCTGGAAACCTAAACTCAATGTCTAAAATTTCAAAACTTCAAACCCAATTGATATTGTTTTTGGCAAGTGTTCAAAAATCCCACTTTCCTGCACATCTGTTATACCCTCATGGGTCTGGATTCTTTTTTAACCTTTTATCCTTGTCATTTTACTTGTCCGACCCTTGCTAATGTTACCCCCAATGACTAGTTTCCGATCTACAAAATATGATGGGTACTCTTTGGCCCACTAAACTGCTTTCACCAAGTGTGTCTTCTACTCCACTAGCATTTTCAATTTGGCTTCCTTTTTCCTTTGATCATATTCTTTAGATTCCTCACATTTGGACCGACAATGTCCATATTGTAAGCAAAACTGACATTGGATTGGTCAATTTCAAAAATTACTGGGTTTGAGTTATCGATTTAAGAAGAACCCCATCCCATCATGGTCACCAATTTGTTTGGTGCTATGATGTTGGGATAACACACGACACCTCCAAAGAAAGAGATTCGTGAATGGGGATAATGATTACAACACCATAACCATAACATGCATTTTTGTTTCATTAAATTACTGTTGCACACTTAATATGATTAAATTTCATCAACACAATTTAGACTATTAGCCAATACAACGTAAGATTTAGGATATTTCAAAAAAAAATATAGGGTTTGGTGATACAAGATAGTTTGGAGATGATGCCATAATTTGGTATGTAGCAACATACAATGCACTGTAACATGGCATATAGATATCTCTGTTCTACTTACTTCCGCAATACAAACAATTAGATAAGAGCATTTTTACTTCTCCATAAGTCTGGATTCGCCATCTTTTCTTCATCTCTCTGTTACGCACAACTTTGTGACACTGTTATGCAACACCGTTTCAAACTTTGGGAATTAAAGATATCATACTCTGGAAGTAGCTCTTCGAGTCTCAGATAAATCCCTTTTCTCCTATAACAGAAAAATATCAATTGGAAAATATGAGAAAACACAAACAAGCAAAGACCGCATGATTGATTCTCTTTTCTTTGATTTCTAGCCATCATTTTCGTCCTTTATTTAGCTTGCATTTTTTTATTTTTTTCTTTTGTTGTCATTTTCTCTTTTTTATTTTTTTTCTATCCATTCTTTGATGTTTCTTTGTTTTTATCCATTTCTTTTATGCTTTCTTTTGTTTTGTTCTGTTTTATGTTTTCTTTTTCTTTTTCGTTGTTGACTTATTATTTTCTTTTTATCATATTATTGTTTTTTATTCTTATTTTCAATTTTCCTTTTAATATTTCCCTTTTATTTTTCTTTTAATTTCTCATTTCTTGCTTTTGTTTTGTAATTATTATTTCACTTATTCCGTTTTTTGTTTGATTTGTTTTGTTATTTTATTATTCATTTACTTTAACTTCTAAATCAAAAGGTTCACATTGTACAGCTTAAGATTACATGGAACTATTGTACACAATAGCGTAAGATTGCATGGAACGATTGTACACATTGTGCACACACATGCAAGATGGAATGCTTTGTTCACAACTTATATACACACATATTTGTTCATCTATATAAACATAAACTCACATATAATCCTTACATGAAAATGCAAATGGATTCATTTGCACATATTCACATGAAACTTAAATGAGCATCATAATGCACATGACTTACATGTATAAATAGATTTATTTACATGACCATAGTCCATACCCTCTCACGTGCTTCAACATGTAGATGGATAAAGTATCCACATAATCATTTTACTTGGGTATAAATTTTTATATCAAGTGGACTCATATATGAGATTTTACGTTTCCTTAACTTTTCCTCAATCAAGTGTTAGAAAGACATCAAAATAATTTATTCATATCTTATTATTTCAGATCTATGAATATCATAATGTGAATATAGTTACAAAGTCTTAGACAAAATGTTAATCATCAATAAAGGAAGAGAGAATCTCTCCAACATTCGCCCCCCACTAAATCTCCACATCATTCTTGAACAATCTTGAAAGCATGAGAATGAAAACATGATCAAAACTTTTTGTGGTTAAAGTTAATCAAAACTTTTGTAAAAAACATGCTCAATGTATACAAATGTAATTTGTTTTTGCATGGCATATGAAAAATTCAAGTTAAAACTATTAACCTTTTCATTCAGCAATTACTTCACTACAAGGAATACAGGTGCATAGCGATGATTAATGCGACACAATTTCATTGCTATATAATTGCATAAAGCATCACAACAAGCATCAAGCATGCAACATCAGTTAAATGGCAAAAACTTTGATGTTTTTATCGACGTGTGGAGCGACGGGCATTGCAATGGTTACATTGATCATCACTAAAATGACAACATAAAAAAGCATCGCATAAGTGATGCAAAACCATTTCACATAAGTGATGCAAAACCATTTCACATAAGTGATGCTATTTGGAGATGAATTTACGATGGTTTAGCATCGGTTACATGATGGTCTTTTGATGAAAAAAATAAAAACATTGGAGGCTCTTTGATCGGCATCTACATGCATCTGATCGAAGAGCTCTCCAACGTTCACAATTGCGCTATGCATACGAGCTGAAACAATCACTTGCTGAATTGTTGATTAGTTTAATCTCTATCTTATTGTCTCTCTCTCTCTATTTCTCTGATTTCACCTCTTTCTCTCTTTGAACTATCCCTCTTTCTCTCTCTCTCCCTCTCTCTCTCTCTCTCTCTTCATTGCATGTTATTCAAGAAGTTAACCAAGCAAAAAATATGGATAACTATTGTAAGTACAATTTTGATTCTTCGTATATCATTTGAATTGTGTTATTTTCATTAATTAGCATACTCACACTTACTGATATGCACATATACACTTATACATGAAGATGCACGTTCACACATATATACATATACACATGCACAGACACACACATATATATACACACACATACATTTACACATACACACATATGCACATATACACACACATACACATGCATATGCACAAACATTTCTACAAACACATAAAAAGACTTGCATGCAGTATTGCATTTATACATACACATACACACATTAACACATACTTAAATACATGTATATGCACATTCACATGCATGGACATACACATGGATGAAAATGGAAATGCATCCACATGCACATGCATGTTTCATACATATACACATGCATATACATACATGTATATGTTTATACACATACACATACATATGCACATACATACATATACACACACATACACATATATACACATATATATGCACATACATGTTGGAGACCTCTAAATCTCCAAAGGTTTGATCTATACTAATTTAAGAATACCCTTGTATCAGTTATTGACCAAACTTTACACAAATGTTACCTTCCTTTACCAAATCTTTCACTATCACTTCTCTGGGTGAAAATCTTCCTTCTTCAAGAAGTCTGCTTCAAAGATTGACATCATTACCTGCACATATCTTCAGACTTTTTCAAACTAATGATGTACATATCTCCATGCTACCTTTGCACAATCATATCAACCATTAGTCCTTCAAAAGAATCATTAAAACTTTAATTTGATCCTTAAGATCAAAAGTATGTTAGAAATTGTCTTCATGAACCAACGACTTTGACATAGCTAACTTCTAAAGTTGATTTCTCACAGCACACATCCCCTTTTGCTAAATGCTTTTAGCCATAGCTTCCTTACCTTCTAACTTAGATTTTGAATGCTCAGTCATCAGAAACTTTACACTTCACACTGAGATCCAAGCAAAACATTGACATGAAAAAGTGTGTGACTCTGAGAAGTTTATCTGCAGACTTTACATACACATGTTCCTATTGATCATACTCACAGCATGAAAGGAACTAAGCCATGAAAATTTGAACATAGCTTCATTAACTTCTAGATTATATGTGTACAAAAGATTTCCTAATCCACATGATCAGACTGAGAGAAATCAGAGAAATACTTGTCGCTAATTTCTGAAGATGACTCTCTACACATCTACCTTATTGACACTTGGCTTCTAATGACTCTCTCTCTAGAATTATCCCACGTCTATTGCATTACTCCTTATCATCCTAAGGATCACCTATACTCATAGTACAAGAATTTCCACCTATAATGTACATATGTATACAAGCTACCATTCTGAAATCTCTTCACTTTCTCAAATAACTTCTTCCATACTTCAATCTCTTTATCAAGTACCTTTTCTCTTAAGAAATGATACTGAATCTCTATTTGTTTAGTCCTAGCATGAAAAACATGGTTAGCTGCCATATATAATGAACTCATATTGTCTCCAAAAATAATTGGAGTACTCTGATCAGTTCCAAAGCTCTTTAACAAGGTCTTTAACCATATCACTTCTTTTGCAGCCTCTACCACTCATTTATACTCAGCTTTTGTGGATGACAAAACAACTGTATGTTGCTTCTTTGAGCACCAAGAAACTAATTTATCTCCAATATAACAGAGATAGCCATGAGTAGACCTTCTATCATATGAATCACCTGCCCAATCTGCATTACTAAACACTTTGATTCTTGTATCAGAAGTAAATCCATAATACAAACCTTCACTCAGAGTTCCCTTGATATATCTGAGTACCCTTTGAGCTGCAATCCAATGAGTCTTCTTTGGACAATGCATAAATTGTGATAACACACCTACTGCATATGATAGGTCTGGTCTTGTCAAGGTAGCATAGATTAAACTACCTACCAAACTTTGATATTTCTTCATATCATCAAAATATTCACCTCCATATCTGCTCAATTTATGATTTACCTCCAAATTCCAATGGTGTGGTTGAAGGCTTGCACTCTTCCATGTTGAACTTGACCAGAAGATTCTTCAAATATCTCTCTTGTGTAACATATACTCCATGTTGAGTATACACAATCTGCATTCCTAAGAAATAAGATAAGTTTCCCAAATCACTTATCTTAAACTCCTTCTCTATTTGTTTCTTAAGCTCCTTGATTCATTGAGCATCTATTCCTATGACAATAATATCATCAACATAAATACACATGTATAGATATCCATTTTCACTTGCCTTCACTAGCAAGCTACTATCTGCCTTTGATGCTTGATATCCACATTCATTCAAGAACTTAACAAGCTTGTAATTCCATGCTCTTGGAGCCTGTTTCAAACCATACAAAGCTCTCTTGAGCTAACACACATAATCTGATCCAATTGAATCCATGAAACCCTCTCGTTGCTCCATGTACACTTCATCTGCAATGTATCCATTCAGAAATGCAATCTTCACATCTAATTGTGATAACTTTCATCCTTTACAAGCAGCAATAGCAATTAGGGATCTAATTGTAGACATCTTAGCAACTGGACTAAAAGTTTCATCATAATCTACCCCATAAGTGTGGGCATAACCTTTAACCACAAGTCTAGCCTTGTATCTAGACACCTTTCCATCTGCAAATCTTTTTGTTTTATACACCCACTTACATCCACTGACTTTCTGATTCTTTGGCCTTGGCACCAATTCCCATGTTTCATTTTCAAGTAGAGCATCATACTCTTCTTGCATTGCCTTTTCCCAATTTTGTTTACCTTTAGCTTCATATGTGATTGGATCTTCTTCTGTCTTCACAATGTAAGCATAATCTTTTGTTGTTAAGAAAGATGTATCATAGCTATACCTGATAGGTTCTTTTCTTTCTCTCAAAGATCTTCTGACCTCTGCACTTCTTGAAGTCTCAGCCACATTTGATTCTGGATCAAATCTTGTCCCATCTTCAACGTTGCCCTGCAAATAACTTTTACAATCAACATCATCAATATCTTCTTCATACACCCTTACTTTTGTCTTCCCTTTCCTTTGTATTTCTTCAACATTTGCATAATCATTTTTTGAACCTGTATACCATGTGCTTTGCTCATCAAATGTAACATCTTTTGTAACAAGAAATTGCTTTGTGGATGGACTCCACAATCTGTAACCCATCTCTCTATCATCATACCCAATAAACACATACTCTTTGGGTTCTATCTTATGTCTTAATTGTGAAGGAACATAAGCATATGCTAAACATCCAAATACCTTACAATGTTCAAGAGTAGGTTTCTTACCCCACCATGCTTCATAAGGTGTTTTTCCATCCAAAGCTTTACAAGGTAACCTATTCACAAGGTATGTTGCAGTGTTGATAGCTTGTGCCCATAAGTAATTTGGACAATTCTTCTCTTTCATCATTGCTCTTGCAAACTCTACAAGAGTTCTATTTCTTCTTTCTGCAACTCCATTTTGTTGAGGGGAGTACCTGCAAGTTACTTCTCTTTTTATACCTGCATTCCACAAATAATCATCAAACTCTTTACAAAAAAACTCTCCCCCTCCATCTGATCTCAACCTCTTGAGCTTTTGTCCTGTAATCCTTTATGCATAAACATGATAATGTCGAATGACTTGAACACTTCTGACTTGTCCTTGATTACATATAAAGTAATCCATCTGGTTGCATCATCAACAAACAACACATAATATCTGGATCCATTTATGCTATAGTCCCTTGAAGGACCCCACACATCTATATGAACCAACTCAAGCATATTTGAATGTTTGTACCCTGATTTATTGTATGAACTTCTTAACCTAATTGACAAGCTTCACACTTGTCCACCATGTGTTGACCTTCAACATTTTGCAATCCAAGCACCACACATTCTTTGACATTTCTTTTATAGCTCTCTCATTGAAATGACCTAGCCTTTTATGCCATAGGTCTAACTCAAACATCTTTTGACTTCCATAAGTAAATAATGCATGTCCCACATTACCTTGGACCTTGAGAGTAAACAACCTTCCTTCCTTTTTACCTGCAATGATATTCCTATATCACTGATTTGGATCTTGCACATAAACATCATCATTTGTGAATCTGACTTCATATCCCTTCTCCACAATTTGTCTTGCACTTATCAAGTTTTTAGGAATAGTAGGAAGATAAAGTACCTTGCTCAAGAGTGTGCTTCCACTCTTTGTCTTCACTCATCCAATGCTTTCCACTTTATGCTTGGTGTTATCTCCTATTTGAACTGCATGTCCATTCACCTTTGCTTCCATATCAATCATCAATGATATATTGCCACTCAGATGATTGCTACATCCTGAGTCAATATAGAACACCCTTTGATCTTCTCCTACTACTTCATGTGTTGCATTCAAGATGAGAGTCATGTCATCCTTTTGATTTGATGCATAATTATAATAATTGTTGTTGTAGGACTGAGATTGAAAACTTCTTCCACCTCCTCTAGCATATGATGTCCTACCACCTCTTCCTCTGAAGTTGCCTCTTTGATTTCTCCCTCCTCTACCTCTTTGATTGAAGCTCTTGTTATTACTTCCACCATTTTGATTGTTATACCAACAATCATTTGCCAAATGATTTGTTCTACCAGAAATCCAACAAGCTTTAGTATTGTCTTTGTTCTTACCTCCTCTTCCTTTACCTCTAAAGTTCATCTTTCCTTTTGTGAAATTAGCTTGACTTGAAGTTCCTTCATCATCAATTGAACGCTTACCTTTGCCATTCTTTTTCTTGTCCTTGGAGTACATAGCTTGACTTGCACTCCTATCATTATCTCCCTTAATGTCTTGCTCAAAAGTTAGCATGTGTCCTAGGAATTGATTAAGATCAGGAGTAAAATGATCTAATGACAATTCTATGGACAATATGAAAGGCTTTCACTTCTCATCTCCTCTCAGACCTGTAAGTATTTGCCGTACCGACTTATCCTCTTCAATGTCTTCATCTACTGCTCCCAAGCTATCTGTAATATCTTTCATTCTTGCCATATAATCAGAAATTGATTGTGAACTCTTCTTCTTGAAAGTTGTAAACTCTGCCCATAATGAGGACTTCCTTGACTTGGTTGTGCTTTGGAAATCCTCTTCCAAAGCATTCCACACATCTGTTGCACTTTCTAATCCTCTAATGTGAGGTAGAAGATAATCATTTATAGCTTTGTAAATGATGCTCCTAGCTTGAGCATCCTTTCTCATCCAATTCTTCAAATCTGCAAGTTCTTCCCTAGTTGGAACACTAGGATCTTCAAATTCAGGCTTTTCTTCTTCTCCTGTAATGAATGCCATCAAATCTTTGCTCATGAGGTGTGCCTCCATCCTCATGGACCAAGCTGGATAGTTCTCCCTATCTAGCTTATCAATCTGCAAGCTTTCTCCCATCTTTGATCTTTTGTGTATGCAATTACTAAGATTTATGATGATATAGTGTACCTTTGATATGAAGCTTTAATCCTTCTTGATCCTTTGAACTCGTGCTTTGTACTTCTTCAGATTGTCTTCAAGAATTTAACCTTGTCCACCTTCAATTAGAAGAAACTTCAATATCTTTAATAGTCGGGACTTTCAATGCCTTTACTTCACTTGTATTGCACCTTCAGCTCTGATACCACTGTTGGAGACCTCTAAATCTCCAAATGTTTGATCTATATTGATTTAAGAATACCTCTATATCAGTTATTGACCAAACTTTACACAAATGTTACCTTCATTTACCAAATCTTTCACTATCACTTCTCTGTGTGAAAATGTACATATCTCCATGCTACCTTTGCACAATCATATCAACCATTAGTCTTTCAAAAGAATCATTAAAACTTTAATTTGATCCTTAAGATCGAAAGTATGTCAGAAACTATCTTCCTGAACCAACGACTTTGACATAGCTAACTTCTAAGGTTGATTTCTCAGAGCACAGATCCCATTTTGCTAAATGCTTTTAGCCATAGCTTCCTTGCCTTCTAGCTTAGATTTTGAATGCTGATTCATCAAAAACTTTACACTTCACACTGAGATCCAAGCAAAACATTGACACAAAAAAGTGCGCGACTCTCAGAAGTCTATCTGCAGACTTTACATACACATGTTCCTATTGATCATACTCACAACATGAAAGGAATTAGGCCATGAAACTTTGAACATAGCTTCATTAACTTCTAGATTAGATGTGTACAAGAGATTTCTTGATCCACATGATCAGGCTGAGAGAAATCAGAGAAATACTCGTCGCTAATTTCTGAAGATGACTCTCTACACATCTACCTTATTGACACTTGGCTTCTAATGACTCTCTCTCTCTTATTTCTTTACATCATTGACTTATATACATATGTTTCTAAGCTTATCCCGCGTCTATTGCATTACTCCTTATCATCCTAAGGATCACCTATACTCATAGTACAAGAATTTCCACCTGTAACGTACATATGTATACAAGCTACCATTCTAAAATCTCTTCACTTTCTCAAATAACTTCTTCCACTTCAATCTGACCATTAACTTGCTTCAAGATCTTTGTAATCATCAATTTGTGATTGCTTTGTTCCAACAATACGTACACACACATATGCACATACACACACATGCACATACATACATATGCACATATACATGCACATACACACATATACACATACACTTACACATATACATGCACATACATACATATACACACACATACACATGCACATGCACATACATATACATACGCATATACACTTACACATGAAAATGCACATACACATACATACGCATATACACTTACACATGCACATGCACATACATGCATATACACATATACATATGTACATACATACATATACACACACATACACACATATAAATGCACATACGTACACACACATACGCATATACACACACATACACATGCACATACATACATATACACACATACACATGCACATAGATACATATACACACCTATACATGCACATACACACATATACACATACACTTACATATATACATGCACATATATACATATACACACATAGAAATGCACATGCACATACACATACATATGCACATACACTTACACATGCACATGTAGATACATGCATATACACATATACATATGCACATACATACATGCACATATATATACATAGATACATACATATACATGCATATAGACACACTTACACAAATATAGATATATACCTACATGTGCATATATACATTTTATACACACACAAGCACACATAAATATGAATGAATTATATAATTAAAGTAATAGAACACATGCTAAATATAAACAATAATAAAAATCAATAGAACAAGACTTTTCATTACTTAATACCATACACACAATTCAAAACATAACTGGAATGAACAATATATAGATTATATATATATATATATATATATATATATATATATATATATATATATATATATATATATATATATATATATATGAGGATGGAATAGAGGACCACTTCCTTTAGATAGAGAGGTTTTTAACTTTTGGGGTAAGTGCTATATGATTGCTCCATCCACTATTACTAGTGCTGGTTGTGGTCTCTTTATTGTAAAGGATTTGTATGTGCCTCTAGACTCTAAAGTCACTCTTATGCCATTTTGTGGTCCTATATATGGATGGGGAGATTGGCATCGATTTGCATGTCATGTTCAAAGCATGAGTACTTATGGAATATGCTTGAATGCAACGTCCCTTACTAGTAGAGGGATTTCACTTGCAAAAAATGAAAGATTATATATTGATGGAAGACCTTACACGCATGGAAATATAGCAAGTTTAATAAATAGCAGTGAGGCTACATAATAGTTCAAGGACTAATTGCAATTATGAGGAGCATGAAAATAATCATGAATCACCATACATGAGTAGAGATGTAGCAAGATACATATTTGTCAATGTTTTTACTTCATTACATGTTGGGATGAATTATTAGTGAATTATGGATGGTGTAGACCTCAAAGCGTACCTCTTAGTTAGAAAGAGAATGAAAACTTTCTATCCATATTTAATAACCTACATATTTAATTTCATGTTTAAAGTTTACTTTTCATTCATTTATGGAATACTAATGCTTTTTATTCATGTGTGTAGATTCCAACGTATGATGTTGATGATATTCCACCACACCATTCACAGTTGCCAGTAAGACCTCATTTATCAGAAGCTTCTATGAGGAGGCTACGCAAAAGTGATCTTGTGGAATATGCAAGGTTGAAAGACCTATCTTCAAAAGAAGATAAAATACAAGATTTATGCGACAATGATGAAGATGATGGCATGGTAGATTTTATTGAGGATTGGTATCAAAATGACAGTGAGAGCACTCATATTTCTGAAAATGAGAAATATCTTCGAGAGGAATGTCAAAAAGCATGTATATGAAGGAAGTCATTTGACACGACTAAGTGCAAGCTTACTTATTCCAAATCTTCAAAATCATTTTGGATGGAGTAATGTATTTGTTTCGGCACTATTAAGGTATAATTTTTAATTTTCTATCTATTTATATATATACATGCATACATATATACATATAAATACATACATACATAGACATACACATACATATACATAAATGCAAACATACACACACATATACACACATACACATGTTATGAGAGTAAAGTCAAATTATACATACCTGTATCGAATTAAGATATTAGTTATGGAGGTATTAGCTTGTTTGGAAAATGGGAGAAGCAAATCTATCTCGAAGATTTTGAAGGATGGAAGAATAATTTTAAAGGATGGGCGAAAAGAAAGCGTCCATTCAATGCAGGTTCTTGTTTTTACCTTAGCTAAGGTAAGAACAAGAACTTGCATTGAATGGACACTTTCTGTCTACCCATCCTTTAAAACTATTCATCCATCTTTCAAAATCTTCAAGATCAATTTTCTTTTCCTATTTTCCAAACTACCTAAGACCTCCATAACTAACTGATACTTTATATTTGTAAACAAATATGTAAGTCTTAGTTACCAAGGCAGGCAATTGATTGACTATGAAATGGGAGACAACCAAACGATTTAGTGATCTAGATATCTATATGAAAGTTTGCAAACCACCATAAATAAAAAGAAAATTAAAAATGAACTCAAATATACACAGCTACACATGCATACATACACATTCATAAATACATACACATACATACATACATACATACATAATACATACATACACATACATACATATATGCATACATATACATACATACATATACACATACACATACACATACGTATATGCATGCAAATGCATATACGCATACACATACATATATACATATACATATGTATATTTATTTATTTATTTTTATTAAAATGTCTTTTTTTCATGAACTTACAGGTTATTATCTGAAAAGTTTTTACCAAGTCAGAATATTCTTCCTGCTTCACATGATGAAACGAAAAAGATAATCAACAATCTTGGTATAGATTATCAATGTGTACATGCATGTCCTAATGATTGTATTTTATATAGAGGTGAATATGCAGACTCTTTGACATGTCCAAAATGTCAATCTCTTCAATATAACAATGAAGAAGTTAAAATCCCAAAAAGGGTATTGAGACATTTTCCATTGGCTCCACAGATTAGACATATGTTTCGAAGCCTTGAATTATCAAAGCTTTGACATGGGGACATGACTATAAAAGTAGTGATGGAATAATTATGTGTGTGAATGGATGTGTATGTGTGTATGTGTGTGTATGTGTGTGTATGTGTACCCCCTGTCACACTCCTTTCTCTCTTTGTCATATACATACATACATACATAAACAAACATACACATATCCACATATATATATACATACACACATACACATGTATGGATGTGACCTGATGTGCATGTATGTTTGTGTATATAAATATGTATATAAATATATATGTAAATGTATGTGTATATACATGTGTATATTATGTGTGTGTGCATATATCTATAGTTACACATATAAATATAACAAATAAAAGCAATGCATACCGTGCATTATCATGACGATGATCCATAAGTGTTCGCATCTCTTTTAGACACCACTTATGCGACCACCCCGTCCCAAATTCTATCTCAAGTGAACTACATACATATTTTTTATCCCTCTCATCATGCTCACTATAAAATAAAAAAAAAATCATGTAAATTAAACATAAGATATTTATTTCAATTTATGTAAAATTTATACTAATATATATAATAAAATGGGTTAGAAATCAATATATGTACGTGTACATATGTATGCATGTATATGTATGTGTGTGTAATATGTATGTGCATGTATATGTATATGTGTATGTATGTGTATGTGTGCACTCTGTATGCATGTGTACGTATATATGCATGTGTATGTATGTGTGTATGTTTGTGGGTAGGTATGCATGTGACCTGATGCATATATGTATATGTATGTGTGTGTGTATATGCATGTATATGCATGCATGCATTGTATGTGTATATGCATGTGTGTATCTATATGTGTGTATGTATATGTAAGTATGTATATGTAACTATGTATATGTAAGTATGTATATGTGTGTGTATGTGTATGTAGGTGTATATGTGAGTGTGTGTATGTGTGTATATGTGAGTGTATCTATATGTGTGTATGTATATGTAAGTACGTATTGTTGCGAACATTTGTTTTATGTAGGGTACAAGTTTCAAATTATGTAAATACCTTTGGGAAGTCTTCAAATACTTCAAGAAGGCTCATATTATTCATAAAAGATAGCAAAAATACCACGTGAGTTCTAGAACATGGTGAGTCAAATTAGTGAGTCACAAGGGAGCTGCAGTGGTGTCCTAGTGGAAGGTCGATGTGGCTAGTTCTCAAAGTCCATCAATACTTTGCTTATTTGAGCACTTGAGTCATGTAATACCTCCACCCAAGTGTCTACCACAAATTTAGATGTATTACGAAGGTTTTAGATTAGTTTCCCATGCTATAAAAAGAGGAGAAAAGTCGTGATCTTGTGGGAAGTCCAAGAGAGGCAAATGTGTATCTCTATGCTGCTGTAGTTTTTTATGCAGAGATTGCAGAGCTTGTATCTCCCTCATTATATATCCAAATTACATGTTTGATAGCTCGTTTGAAATCTCTTACTGTCTACATTCTTCTTGTAAATTTTCATAATCATTGGATTTGTGAGCTGAGAGCAGTACTCTCTGCAAGTAGTGTGTGTTCTCTGGTTTCACCCCTGTTGAAGGTCTCCATTAAACCTCAAACTTACAGAGGTCATATCTCCTTGTGTATTTATCCAAATTGAGTGTTCTTTGGCTCATTGGAAAGCTCTTGGTCTCTAGTATATGTGTTTAAAACCGTTTTAGAAAATTCTAATGCAATAGAGAATAGTAAGCTTTGCAAGCATGACTGGTTTTCTATGATGAAGTTTGTGAGAAGGTCATCTTGTTCCTAGGGGGTTCCACCTACTTCTTGCTATATTTTGGAGGTCAATAAACTCCAACATTGGTATCAGAGCTTTGAATTGAAGCTTGGAGAAGGTTATAATACCTTCATGGAGAATTTGAAGCTATTGGAGCAGCGGTTCATCATCGACACTACACAAAGGTAGAAGGAGATAGCAAGGAAGCATCTCAAGCAACATCCAAGCAAAGAAAAGTGCATAAACGTTATTACAAAGGTAAATCTCATACTTCTTCTTATCACACATATCCAAAAGGAGGGTTAAAGGAGGAACTTTAGTTTTACACAATGGGCGATCAACATGCACAAATAGAGAAGCTTGATAAAAACAACTATCAAGCATGGCGATTTAGAATCACGGCATACTTGCAAGGTAGAGGCTTGTATGGTTTGATTGATGGAACAAATATCAAACCTATATTACCAGAGGATCCAAATCAACAATAATTGAGGGAGTTTAGACTTTGGAATGAAAGAGACAAAAGGGTTATATTCATTTTATCACAAAATATTCAAGATTCAATGGTAGGACACATACAAGATCTAGACACAAGTAGAGATGTTTGGCTTGCATTGGAAAGGTTGTATGCTACAGGTACAAGAGCAAGGAAGATTCAACTCAAAAATGAGTTGAATAACATAAAAAAAGATACAAGGACATCGGTCAATGATTACTTGTTGAAGGTTAAAGAGATTGCAGATCAACTAGGATCAATTCAAGCTCATGTGGAGGACGACGACTTGGTTGCACATACTCTCAATGGCCTCAAGGATGATGAGAGATGGAAACCATTCATTACTTCAGTTTATGTTAGAGGAGAATTACCAGACTTTGATCAGCTTGTTGCTCTCATGGTCACGGAGGAGATGAATCTAAATGGCTCTACTTCAAATCAAAAGTATTTCATTAAACATAAGAGTGAAGTCTTTGATTGTTTCAAAAATTTTAAATCATTTGTCGAGAAGCAAACAGGAAGATATGTTAAGAAGCTAAGATCCGATGGAGGGGGAGAGTATTTCTCTCAAGCTTTTACTAATTTTTTGTATGATGAAGGTATCAAAAGAGAAGTTACATGCAGGTATACTCCACAACAAAATGGAGTCGCAGAAAGAAGAAATAGAATCATAGCAGAAGCGTCTAGAAGCATGCTAAATGATATGTGTTTGCCTAATTCTTTTTGGGCTGAAGCTGTTAGCACAAGTGTGTACATTATGAATAGAGTACCTACTGCTGGAGTTCATCATTTGACACCATATGAGGTATGGCATGGAAGGAAACCAAGTTTAAGTCATTTGAAAGTATTTGGTTGTGTATGTTATGTACATGTTCCTAGTGAAGTGAGATCAAAACTTGATGTGAAATTAGAAAAGTGTATATTTATTGGTTATGCAGATACTCAAAGAGGATATAGATGTTATAATCCTCATACCAATAAGGTGGTTGTTTCAAGAGATGTAAACTTTGATGAATCACTTTCATGGTATGTAGATAAGAAAAGTTTGCAGGTCATAAATGGAGATGAAGTAGATACAGATGAAGGAGATGCATGCTTACCTCAGCCCACAAGAAGTTTAAGTGATGAGAAAAGTGGTTTGGATGAAGAAAGAGGGCTACCTTTCAATGGAAGATTAAGGCAAGAGTCACCTCCAAGTGTTAAAAGTAAAGGTAAACTCAAACTTGTTGAAGTTAATGATGAAGGAGAGGAAATTAGTGATGTATGTGAGTATTGAGAATCATCAAAGGTTCCTAATAAGAAAGGAAGAGCATCTACATTCGAGGTAAGAAGAACTTCAAGAGTGAGTAAGCAACCTCAAAGGTATACTTATGAATCTTTCATGAATACTCATTGTGCTTTTATGACAAAAGTTGAGCAGTAAAATGAACCCTCATGTTATGATGAGGCAAAAGGAGATGAAAAATGGGAGAAAGCAATGAGCGAAGAAATGGAAGCACTACAGGATAACAAGACTTGGAATTCAGTTCCAAAGACACCAAAACAAAAGGTAATTGGTTGCAAGTGGGTTTTTAAGATTAAAAGAAATAGTGATGGTAGTGTGTCAAGATATAAGGCTAGACTTGTAGCAAAAGGATATAATCAAACTCAAGGATTGGACTATGAGGAAACATTTAGTCCAGTAGCAAACATGGCAACGGTGAGAACTTTGTTGGCTTTAGCTGCAAGTAAAAGGTGGAATATATATCAACTCGATATAAAGAATGCCTTTCTTAATGGTGAGTTAAATGAAGAAGTGTATATGTCACAACCAGATGGTTATGTGGATGCAAAATGTCCTAATCATGTATGCAGGTTAAAGAAGGCATTGTATGGTCTTAAGCAGGCACCAAGGGCATGGAATGCACGGTTGGTAAAGTATCTTATGCTGCAAGGATACACAGCGAGTCATGCTGATCCTTCACTTTATGTAAAACATGTAGATGGCATGTGTGTCTATGTATGCATTTATGTGGATGACTTGTTGATTACAGGGAATGATGCAAAAGCAAATGATGAGATAAAAGGTAATTTGGGAAAGGAATTTAAAATTTCAGATCTTGGTTTGCTTAGATACTTTCTTGGGATTGAAATTGTGTATGGCGATGAAGGTATGTGGTTGATGCAGAGAAAGTATATATGTGATATGTTGAAAAGGTTTGGTATGCAGGAATGTAAATTTGTTTCTACTCCAATGGAATGTAATGTAAAGTTGAGTGCAAAGGAAGGTGATGAGTTGCATGATATGAATGCATATAGATCCATGGTAGGATCTTTGATTTATGCAACAAAAACTAGACCTGATATATGCTATGCAGTGGGAGTATTGTCACAGTTTATGCATGAACCTAGAGTACCTCATATGCATGCAGCAAAAAGAGTGCTTAGGTATTTGAAAGGTACCATGAACGAAGGATTATTTTTTAGTCATGATGCTGATCTAACTCTTAAAGTCTTTAGTGATGCAGATTGGGCTGGAAGCAAAGATGACAGAAGATCCACAAGTGGATATGTGGTAATAGCAGGAAACAAGACATTAACATGGAGTTCAAAGAAACAGCCTACAATTGCTTTATCTTCTACAGAGGCTGAGTATAGAGGTTTAGCATTGGCTACTACTGAGGTTATGTGGTTTAAAAAGTTGTTTCATGACTTGAATGTGCAGGTCGATGTACCATTGATATATGGGGATAACTTGAGCAGCATTCATATGACCTCAAATCCTATTTTTCATGCTAGAACAAAGCATATAGAAGTACACTATCATTATGTTCGAGAGAAGGCCATAAACAATGAAGTACAAGTTTCTTTTGTGGGAACAAAGGATCAAGTTGCAGATATCTTCACCAAATCCTTGGATGGACCAAAGCTTCAAAGATTCAACTATATTCTTGGCATGAAGGAAATACCCTTTGAAACTTGAGGGGGAGAATGTTGCGAACATTTGTTTTATGTAGGGTACAAGTTTCAAATTATGTAAATACCTTTGGGAAGTCTTCAAATACTTCAAGAAGGCTCATATTATTCATAAAAGATAGCAAAAATACCACGTGAGTTCTAGAACATGGTGAGTCAAATTAGTGAGTCACAAGGGAGCTGCAGTGGTGTCCTAGTGGAAGGTCGATGTGGCTAGTTCTCAAAGTCCATCAATACTTTACTTATTTGAGCACCTTAGTCATGTAATACCTCCACCCAAGTTTCTACCACGAATTTAGATGTATTAGGAAGGTTTTAGATTAGTTTCCCATGCTATAAAAAGAGGAGAAAAGTCGTGATCTTGTGGGAAGTTCAAGAGAGGCATATGTGTATCTCTATGCTGCTGTAGTTTTTTATGCAGAGATTGCAGAGCTTGTATCTCCTTCATTATATATCCAAATTACATGTTTCATATCTCATTTGAGAGCTCTTACTGTCTACTTTCTTCTTATAAATTTTCATAATCATTGGATTTGTGACCTGAGAGCAGTACTCTCTGCAAGTAGTGTGTGTTCTCTGGTTTCACCCCTGTTGAAGGTCTCCATTAAACCTCAAACTTGCAGAGGTCATATCTCCTTGTGTATTTATCCAAATTGAGTGTTCTTTGGCTCATTGGAAAGCTCTTGGTCTCTAGTATATGTGGTTAAAACCATTTTAGAAAATTCTAATCCAATAGAGAATAGTAAGCTCTGCAAGCATGACTGGTTTTCTATGATGAAGTTTGTGAGAAGGTCATCTTGTTCCTAGGGGGTTCCACCTACTTCCTGCTATATTTTGGAGGTCAATAAACTCCAACACGTATATGTATATGTGAGTCTGTATATGTGTGTATATGTGTATGTGGGTGTGTATGTGTGTGTATGCATGTATGTATGCATGTATGTATGCATGCATATGCATGTGCATTATGTATGCATATGCATGTGCATTATGTATGCATATGTATGCATGTGTGTGTATGTGTATGTATGTTTGTCTCTCTGTGTGTGTATGCATATATATGTTTAGTGTATGTGTGTTTTCATATGTGTGTATGTGTGTATGTATATGTGTATGCATGTGTATGTGTGAATATGTGTCTCTATCTGTACATGTATATGTGTATATGTGAGGGTGTGTATGTGTGTATATGTGTATATACACCTACATGTATATGTAGGTGTATATGTGAGGGTGTGTATGTGTGTATATGTGTATGTGGATGTGTATGTGTATGTGTATGTGTGTGTATGCATGTAAGCATGTATGTATGCATATGCATGTGCATGTGCATTATGTATGCATTTGCATGTGCATTATGTATGCATATGTATGCATGTGTGTGTATGTGTGTGTATGAATGTAAGTATGTATGTATGCATATGCATATGCATTATGTATGCATATGTATGAATGTGTGTGTATGTGTGTGTATGTGCATCTCTATGTGTGTGTATGCATATGTGTGTATGTGTGTGTGTCTATGTGTGTATGTGTGTGTGTCTATGTGTGTATGTGTGTGTCTATGTGTGTATATACATGTATCTATATATTTTTGTCTGTATGCATGTGTATGTGTGTGTGTGTGTGTGTAAATATGTGTATGTGTGTGTCTATGTGTGTATGTGTGTGTGTCTATGTGTGTATGTATGTGTGTGTCTATGTGTGTGTCTATGTGTGTGTCTATGTGTGTATATACATGTGTATGTGTATATATGTGTCTATATGCATGTGTGTGTGTAAATATGTGTGTATGTGTGTGTATGTGTCTATGTGAGTATGTGTGTGTATGTGTGTGTGTCTATGTGTGTGCCTATGTGTGTATATATGTGTGTGTATGCATGTGTATGTGTGTGTGTAAATCTGAGTGTATGTGTGTGTGTGTCTATGTGTGTATGTGTGTGTATATTTGTGTGTATGTGTGTGTATCTATGTGTGTATGTGTGTGTGACTATGTGTGTGTCTATGTTTGTATATACGTGTGTATGTGTATATGCGTGTGTGTATGCATGTGTTTGTGTGTGTGTAAATTTGTGTGCATGTGTCTATGTGTATCTATGTGTGTGTATGTGTGTGTGTCTATGTGTGTATGTGTGTGTATCTATGTGTGTATGTGTGTGTATGTGTGTGTGTCTATGTGTGTATATATGTGTGTGTATGCATGTGTATGTGTGTGTGTAAATCTGTGTGTATGTGTGCATATGTGTGTGCATATGTGTGTGCGTATGTGTGTGCGTGTCTATGTGTGTATGTGTGTGTGTCTATGTGTGTGTGTATGTCTGTATATACATGTGTGTGTATATATGTGTGTGTATGCATGTGTGTGTGTAAATCTATGTGTATGTGTGTGTATGTGTCTATGTGTCTATGTGTGTATATGTGTATGTATGTGTGTATGTGTGTATGTGTGTATGTGTGTATATGTGTCTGTGTCTATGTGTGTATATACATGTGTATGTGTATATATGTGTGTGTATGCATGTGTATGTGTGTGTGTAAATGTGTGCAGATGTGTGTATGTGTGTGTGTAAGGGTGTATGTGTGTGTGTCTATGTGTGTGTGTGTATGTGTGTATGTGTGTGGGTCTATGTGTAAGATGCCATATTGATTTTCCCACCAAAAAAAAAGAAATAAAAAAGATGTGTAGGTAATAATGAAATTTTATGTTTAGGATATTCTGATCCTGTCTCCAAAATTTTGTAGCAACATGTTTTTTCATCTCTCTCTAGAATTTCCGATTTTGCAGGGCCCAAAAGTGACATCTGGAAGTAGATTTGGACATGAGGCATCTCTAACACTATTGTACAGATTGAAGAATTGAATATTTTTGTGTCTCACAAGCTTAAGTTAAACCGTTTTTGAGTTACAGGGCTTGGAAAAGTGCCATTTTCCAACACTTAAAAAAAAAAGAGAAGCCTTCATGGGTTATTTTGGGTGATTGACATGTGTGTGAGTATGTTGTAGGGATTGCCTCTATTTTTGCAAGTACGATTTTTGAGGTGGACATGAAAAGTAGATGCGTGGGTGGTCTGGAAGTCTTGCATGAGACATGCAAAAAGATGCTATCTTGGAGCATGCAGATTCTAAGAATGCATTTCTAGGAAGAAGTGCTTGGTGGTGTGTTGGTGAAAGGTGCAGATCCAAAAAGACGAAGACTGAGCGATTGGGAAGGATGAAGGTCGTACATTGATCACAATCGTTTTTGACTTCTGAGATTGCAATCGAGATTGAGATTGGGATTGAGATTGTAAAATTGTGATTGGGATTGAGATCGACTCGGGGGTGGTCGGGTGGATGAGGCTTCACATTGAAGCTATTTGATAGATTTTGTGACGTAGATTAGAACTGCTTGTAAATCTACACAGATAATAAAGTTCTCTCTTCTTGTTTTGCATATACTCTATTTTTCTTCTTTTGTTGTGCTTAAGTCTATAATTCGGTGTGGGATTGTGATTGAAGATTAGGAGACTTGTTACGAGTGGTATTAGAGCAGAGTTGGATTCGGGGACAAGATGCAGGCTTTGAAGAAAAAGATAGAAGAACAAGAGGAGCTCATCCATAGATTGAATGAAGAATTACAGAAAGAAAGATCCAGCAAACAAAAAAGAGGGTACTGCAAATGCTTTCATGGGCCTCAATGATGAAGGCGGTAATGGTGCGGGCACATCGAACGGACGTAGAGCTAGGTGACAACGTGAACCTGAAGATGATTATGATGCATGCGAATCAGCACTTAAGCAAGTATTTAAAAGCAAAATCAAATGAATTTGATGGTGAGAAGAAAATTGGAGAGGATCTTGAAGCATGGATCGAGGAACTCAAAGATTTCTTTGATCTGCGTGTGTGTGTAGTGAGGAATCAAAAAGCTGGCAATTCTGCATTTGCGAGGAGTCACCAAATTGCGGTGGAAATCATACATGCAGACAAGAACACGTGAAGGTCAGATCCTCTGGAAAGAGTTTCGAGAACAAGCAGAGAATTGTTATTGTTCTCCACATTATCGGATGGAAAAGAAAATGGAATTCTACTCCTTCAAACAATATGAGGATGATAAACATAACTTATATATTGAAGAATACAAGGAGAAATTTTTGCATTTGCATAAGTATGCACTAGAAGTTTTAGGAGATGCCCTGAAAAGCAAATTTATTGAGGGTTTGTGAGAAGAGCTTCGCTATCAAGTAAAGGGGTCCGGATAGGTAGATTTTCTTGATGCGGTTGCAAAAGTAGAAGACTTTGAGAAGATGGAGAAGTTTACTATGAAAAATGTTGAAAAGTGGCAAGCTTCAATTAAGCTTTAAGCATCATTTAGAGGACCCTCTTATATCCTTTTAGCCATGTTCTTTATCATATTATAGTGTGCCCGTAATTTCTTGCTCATAGGAACTCTATCTTATTTAGTCTTTAAAGTTGATCATATGAATAAATTCTTGAGTGAAGCAAAGAGAAAGTCACAAACGTAGAAATCAACTTTCCCTTTGTTTTCTCCTTAACTTAACAAGTGACTCGACAACTTGCATATATGTATTCATCGCTTCTAGATTTAAGGACATCATTCACGGGTATTATATTTCTATATAAAACAATGCATATGCATAAACTAGGTGCAACATTCCAGAGTGTTTCTCATAGCGCTGTAGGATAGCATGAACAAAGAGGACAACCACTTGTAGATCTGTCATTTATATATTCTATATGCAGTTCATCAATAGAAATGATATTATGTCTATCTCTCTCTCTCTATACTGTCCATGTGAGGATGATAACTAAGTTGTTATAGCTCTTCAAGTTCATGGTTCTAGAAGAAATATTCAAAATTGTTGCAGGTTTGCTCATATTGGTGGTGATTGAAGATCGCATGATATGTCAACCACAAGATATATTGAGCACATACATAAGACAAGGCTGAAAATAGAATTTTGATCAATCGGTATGATATTTCTGTGAGTTCTAAAGAAGAAGAAATACCTGAATATGTTAGAAAACTTTTAGATGAGTATGCAAATGTATTTCCTGATGATTTGTTGGGCATGCCTCATCCTAGGAAAATTGGCCATGTTATAGGCCTCTATCCAGGAAGTGAGCCTTATTCTAGAGCACCTTACAGGTTCAATATTAAAAGATGATAATGAACATGCATTGCATCTCAGGAAGACTTTATAGAAACTCAGAGAGCATAAAGAAGTGACTTATTTGGGGAGAGTTTTTTCTAAGGAAGGGATTCATATAGATCCTGAGAAAGTTAAAAGCATACTTGACTGGCCTACACCCAAATGTGTGAGAGATGTGAGAAGCTTCCTTAGTTTGGCACAATATGAGAGGGTGCATATTAGGGAGTTTTCTCAAATTGCAAATCCTCTTACAAAATTGACAAAGAAAAATAGAGACTTCACATGGAATGATGAGTATCAAAATGCATTCGAAGAATTAAAACATAAAATTATCAAAAATTGTGTACTCAAGATACCTTAGTTTAGGGAAGCCATTTACTATTGCATGTGATGCTAATGGAAGTCAAATCGGATGCATACTTTCACAAGAAGGAAGGGTAGTGGCTTATGAGTCAAGGAAACTAAGGAAACATGAACTAAATTATTCAACACATGACTTGGAAATGCTTGCGGTTGTTCATGCACTTAAACATTGGAGACACTTATGGTTTGGAGTAAAGTTTGAATTAAGAACAGATCATCAGAGGCTTAAACATATATTTACTCAACCTTTACTTAACAATATACAAAAATGATGGATCGAATTGCTAAGTGAATATGATTTTTATATTAAATACTTAGTAGGAAAAGAAAACAAAGTGGCTAATGCTTTGAGTCATAAACCTTTATGCAATTCAATTTCTATTTTATCCTCTGGTTTTGATATTGAAAAAGAATTAAAAGAAGATTTATTTATGCAACAATCTTGAAATTTTTTGAAGAAAATCCAGGTTCTATGTTTTAGGGAAGAAGATTTTTGAAAAACAATGATTTGTATTGTAATTTTTGTTTATGTATTCCTTCGGAATCTGTTTTGAAAGAAAAGATAATGCATGACTGTCATGATGCACCTTTCTCTACACACCCTGGTTTTTCTAGGACTTATGCAAAAGTGAAAGCTTAATATTTCTAGCCATGTATGAAATATGATATTAGGAGGTATGTGAAAAGAATGTTTGAAATGTCAGCATGTTAATTCTAAATTTAAACGGAGTCTTGGTATGTTACAACCATTAGATGTGCCTCGTAAAAAATGGGAATCCATCTCTATGGATTTCATAACAAAGTTGCCTATGACCAGAAGTGGGCATGATATCATCTTTGTTGTCGTGGACCATCTTACAAAGATGACACATTTTCTTCCCATGAGGAAAATTGATACAGCTTTGCATGTTGCTAAAGCTTTCATAAAAGAAATTTTTAGGTTACATGGTATACCTAAAAGTATAATTTCTGATAGGGATGCAAGGTTTACATCTAATTTTTGGAAAGCAACATTTCAATCCATAGGAACAGAATTATGCATGAGTATTGCATTTCATCCTCAAACTGATGGTGAGACCGAGAGGGTTAACAGGGTGCTTGAGGATATGTTACGTATGTATGTGAATGATAAGCAAAACAATTGGACTAAGTATTTACCTTTGGTTGAGTATGCATATAATAGTGCATGGCATTCATCTATTAAGATGGCACCTTTTGAAGCAATGTATGGCTATAATTGTTTGCTACCTCATTCACCTTTTAATTCACAAAATCCGGTTGAGGTATCTAAATAGATGCTTGAAAACATGGATTTGGAGCTGAATAAGGTAAGGAAGAACATGAAAGATGCACAAAAACGTCAGAAATTATATCATGATCTCAAAAAGAGACCCTTCGAATTTAGAACAAATGATCTACTATTTTTAAAAGTGAATCCTTCTAAATCAAATTTGGTTTTAGGCAAAGATCGTTGATTGTCTCCACTTTATGCTGGTCCTTTTAAAATCTTAAAGAAAGTTGCTTCTATTGCATTTTTACTTGACCTACTCGAAACTTTGAAAATTCATCCAGTTTTTCATGTTGGATTACTTAAAAAGTATGTTCCTAATGCTGATCACATTTTGCAGGACAAATCTAAGTTGAAGGAAGATGCCACTTTTGAGCTTGAACCAGAAATTGTAATGGATAGCACTACAACATATCAGGGGCATACTGACATTGCCCATACTGACGGTCACGCCTTGGTGTCGGTATGATCGTTGAAAATGCTTGAAAACCCACGGATGCAATAGCGACGGTCATTTAATTGTCGGTATATAGGCGTCGGTATGAGCATCGCTATAGGCGTCGGTAATTTACTGTACATTACCGATTCTTATACCGACGCTTATACCGATGCTCATACCGACGCTTATACCGAGGCAACGTTTTAACCAGGCCCGAGAGCAAAAATTCGACATTTGCTTGCATTTTGAACCAAAGTTTGCTACTGTCGAGTTTGCACGCGCGAACTACATTCTGCACCTATTGTGTACACACATCTCTTTCTTTCTCACTCTTTCTCTCTCTTTCTCTCTCTCTGTCTCTCTCTCTCTCTTTCTCTACATCTCTATTTCTCTAGATCTGAAATTTTTGTAAGAATTGCACATATTGTAGCACCCTTTCTCTTTCTTTGTGTTTCCCTTTTCTAATTTCTCTTCTCTTTCGTTTTGCAGGAGCTTTTTGGCATCAAAACTTGGAATTCGACAAAGGGCAACATTAAGTGGACCTTGAGGACAATGCTCCAAACAATTACATCGATGTAAGTGATTGTTTTGTTTTCGATTGATATAGAGTGAGATAGAGAGAGAGATGAAAGAAAGAGAGAGATCTAGAGAAACATAAAGAGAGAGAGAGAGAGAGAGAGAAAGAGAGAGAGATGAAAGAGAAAGATATAGAGAGAGTGAAAGAGAGAGATGAAAGAGAGAGAGAGATGAAATAGAAAGAGAATGAGATAGAGAGACAGATGCATACATACATACACACACATATGCATACACATACTCACATACATATTACATACACACATGCATATTACATACACACTCACATACATATTACATACACACATGCATATACATACACATACATATTACATACTCACATGCATACACACATATACATACATACATGCATATTACATACAAACATGCATATTACATACACACATGCATATTAGATACACACAAGCATATACATACACACACATATTCATTCTCATACTCACATACATCGATTCTTTGGCAGGAGGTTTTTAATTTATTTTTTCTTTTGTTCATCTATTTTTTAATTTATTTTTTCTTTTGTTTTGCAGGAGGTTTTTGGCTTAGATTCTTTTGGAATTCGACAAGATAGGACGTCGATTGGGCTTTGACAAGAGCGATCAAAAGAATTACATTGATGTAAGTGCTTGTTTTGTTCTTTTTTATAAATAGAGAGAGAGAGAGATGAAAGAGAGAGAGAATAAGAGAGAGAGAGAATAAGAGAGAGATAGAAAGAGGGAGGGAGAGATAAACGAGAGAGAGAGAGAGAGGGAGATAAAGAGGGAGATATAGATAGATAGAAAGAGAGAGACATAGAGATACATACACACACATGCAGACATATTACATACACATATGCATATGAATATGCATACATACACACACATACATGTTTTAGGGTTAGGGTTTTAGGATTAGGGTTTTTGATGTGTACACATATACACACATAATACATACACACATAATACATACATGTTTTAGGGTTAGGGTTTTAGAGAGAATAAGAGAGAGAGAATAAGAGAGAGAGAGATAGAAAGAGAGAGAGAGAGACATGAAAGAGAGAGAGAATAAGAGAGAGAGAGAGATGAAAGAGAGAGAAAATGAGAGAGAGAGAGATGAAAGAGAGAGATAATAAGAGAGAGAGAAAGTTAGAGATAATAAGAGAGAGAGAAAGAGAGAGAGAGAGAGGGAGAGAGAGATGAAAGAGAGACATATACACACATAGTACATACACACATGCATACATACATACACATACACACACATCATATATACATACACACATATGCATGTTTTAGGGTTAGGGTTTTAGGATTAGGGTTTTGTGCTTTTGCATATATACACACATGCATACACACATATACACATAATACATATACACATACACACACACATACACATACACATACACACACACAAAGACACACACACACACACATACATACATACATACATACATACACACACATAGATATATACACACATGCATACATACATACATACACACATGTGACATATACATACACACATATGCATGTTTTAGGGTTAGGGTTTTAATATTAGGGTTTTTGGCTTTTACTTATATACACACATGCATACACATATACATGTTTTAGGTATAGGTCTTCAGGATTAGGGTTTTAGGGTTTTTACATAGATACACATATGCATACACACACACACACACATATATATATATATATATATATATTCACATAGAGAGGGGGATATAGATAGATAGAAAGAGAGAGACATAGAGATACATACACAAACATGCATACATATTACATACACATATGCATATGAATATGCATACATACACACACACATACATGTTTTAGGGTTAGGGTTTTAGGATTAGGGTTTTTGATGTTTACACATATACGCACATAATACATACACACATAATACATACATGTTTTAGGGTTAGGGTTTTAGAGAGAATAAGAGAGAGAGAGAAAATGAGAGAGAGAGAGAGAGAGATGAAAGAGAGAGAAAATGAGAAAAAGAGAGAGAGAGAGAGAGAGAGAGATGAAAGAGAGAGATAATAAGAGAGAGAGAGAGAAAGAGAGAGAGAGAGATAGATAGAAAGAGAGAGACATAGAGATACATACACACACATGCATACATATTTCATACACATATGCATATGCATACATACACACACACATATACATGTTTTAGGGTTAGGGTTTTAGGATTAGGGTTTTTCATGTTTACACATATACAGACATAATACATACACGCATGCACACATATACACATGCATACATACATACACATACACACACATCATATATACATACACACATATGCATGTTTTAGGGTTAGGGTTTTAGGATTAGGGTTTTGTGCTTTTACATATATACACACATGCATACACACATATACACATAAAAACACATAATACATATACACATACACACACACATACACATAGACACACACAAAGACACGCACACACATACATACATACATACATACATACATACATACATCATACATACATACATACATACATACATAGATACATACACACACACATAGATATATACACACATGCATACATACATACACACATGTGACATATACATACACACATATGCATGTTTTAGGGTTAGGGTTTTAAGATTAGGGTTTTTGGCTTTTACTTATATACAGATATACATACACATATACATGTTTTAGGTCTAGGTCTTCAGGATTAGGGTTTTAGGGTTTTTACATAGATACACATATGCATACACACACACACACACACATATATATATATATATTCACAATATATATACACAAAAATACACACATACACATGTTTTAGGTCTAGGTCATTAGGATTAGGGTTCTAGGGTTTTAAAAATTCATACAAATATTTACACATATACAAATATACACACATAATACATATACAAATACACATGTATATACATAGGCATACACACATATACATGTGTTCTGGTTGTTGTTTATAAATATCATGTCAATGTGTCTCATTTCTTTGTACATGGTTCATGATTGATTTCTCCCATGTCTTTTGTATTTGATAGTCTGTTTTGCTTTATCAAATCATGTTTCTGTTGCGTGTCATACATGTCACATGTACTCGGGTTTTTCTTGGGCAGAGTGTATTGTCTTTTGCTACACAGCAGCATGGGAATGTTGTTGTAGCAAGAGACAACATACTCTGCCAAAAAAATTTTTGCAGATATGGTCGTCGGTATAGGCGACGGTATAAGCGTCGGTATCCCCAGGCAGATACCAATGCTTATACTGACTATTTTGCCCAGGGGCATACCATGGCTTATACCATCGCTTATACCGTCGCTTATACCGATGCTTATACCGACGCGTATACTGACGCTTATACCGATGCTTATACCGACGCTTATACCGACGCTTATACCGACGCTTATACCGGCGCTTTGGTTTCGACGCCTACACCGACCCTTACACCGACGTCGGGGCAAAATTGCACCCGTTCATTTTCCTCGGTAGAAGCCTCGGTATACCCCCGATATGTTGTAGTGTAGGAGAATAAGACATCTTAGGAATCGTGAACTAGTGGAAATTTTAGTTAAGTGGTTTGCATATCTGTTGAGGGAGAATCGAGTAAAAAGAAGAAAAGAAGAAGACAACGAAAGAAGCAGCTTCACTAAAAAGCAATATATGAAGATATATCTCTGCAAGAAGCCCCGCAGGGGCGCATTACCCATCTCTGCACAGAGCCCCGCAGGGGCACGCATCAGGCAAAAAGGCAAAACATCCAGGTCATGCACGGTGGAAAAAAGCAAACAGCCTCGAAGCAATACAACAGGGTCAGATGTGTGCAACCAGGACAAATCAGAGGACCAAAAGTTATAAAGGGGTAGAGGCTGAAAAGTTTAAGAGGGTGACTAAGAACAGCACATTCCTAGTCACTGGTGGCGTGCGTGGCAACCCAAGTCAACAGGCAAGACAAGTGCAACAGGCTCTCGAGTAGTAGAGCTTGAATCAAGAAGGCCATCAAATCTGCATGTCTGTTTAATTACAGACAACACTGACCAAGGGAAGCATGCGGAGAGAAGAAGTAAACGGATAACAAGAAGCAAAGTCTGTCAAGGGACGACAGAGACGAAGAGGGGGAGAGTGTTGCAGAGCTAAAGAAGTACGAAGCAGAGAAAAAGACGGGCCCTAAAATTTTTCCGAATTGGACATCAAACTTTTGTATCATATTCATTCTTGTAATATATTTCCATTGTAAATGCACTAGAGGAGTCCTCTATATGCATCCCCACAGAAGATTAGAGATCTACCCATGTAAAATAGTAGGAAATTAGTCTTTTAGTGAATAAAGTACCGGTCACTTGTGTGAAAGGACCAAACTTAGGGCTCATGTATATAAGTCACTTTGTGACTCTTTGTAAAAAACTCTTGCCATTGTGAAGAAGGAGCTCTTCAGAATTTTCGAGTTTGCCTCTTCCTTGCTGATTTTGATCTTCATTTCGCTCTTGTATGTGTGTGTTATGCTTGAAATGCATGTGTAGGACTGTTGTCTACCCCTCCTCCTTGGTTTTGAGCTGCTGTAGTGCGTGCGTAAGCTAGGAGAAGCTGTGGCGCGGGTATTTGTGATTCCCGTTATTCACTGTTTTTGCCATAACTTGAAGCAGAGTGGTCAGAATTGAGTGAAACCACAACCGTTGGATGCGTCTCGTCGAGAGCTTCGAAAGGAGTACCCTATTGCCTATATTCGGAGTTCTGGGCTGGGAGAAAACCTCAAAATACTAAAACTGCTGTGAGGGGCTTGCGGCAAACACTTTCAGTATTTCAAAGAGTGTGAGAGGTAGTAGTCTTTTCTCATGCATGTTAGCTAAACCACTTCATTTCCATCACGTATGCACACGTCTTCATACACTTGGTAAGTCGCTCCTTAGGATTGACATTTAAATGTGTGTTAAAGTACCCACTATATGCACTTGTGTGGCAATTGAGGTATAGTCTCATTGACACAAGTCCTTGAGTCGTCTTGGCTCAAGTACACACGTTTTTGGCGCCGTTGCCGGGGATCACTCAACCAAGGTGCCTTCGTGATGGTTATAGATCGAGTGTGATCGAATCGTACTTGTAGAGGTGAAATTGTCCTTTGGCAAGTAGTCAGTCACTTCAGCACTTGTTACTTCACATCCTCGAGGTGTGTGTGATAAGTTTCAGGTTTAGGAGTAGTAAGAGGAGAGTAGGAGTGGTTAGAGAGTAGACCAAGTCATTAGGATAGAGTTTAGTTTTGTTCAGAAAAGTTTCCTTTTTGTAAGCAAGAAAAACCCAACTATAAAAGCCAAAAAATTCACTTTGCAAATCACTTGTTTCTGAGCAAGTATCGTGGAAGAGCTATCGAGTATCGCGAGCTGCCGAGTATCGTGTTTGAGCTTGCGGAGCGGTTTGAAGCAAGAAAAGGATGCTAGAAGAGTGAGAAAGAGCATCAAAGGTGAGCCACTCAGTAGCTAAATCTTTTTGATCTCTCAAATATTTCCATATCAGTGTAAAACGATCTGCGCCAGGTATCGTCTGAGATCCACAGGGGGTAAAAGGTGTGTTTTGATTGATACAGAGAGTGAGGAGAGGAGAGAGGAGTTAGGAGATCAAGGGGTCCAAATCAAAACTTCAAAACATCTTTCAAAATTTGTCTAAGGGTCAAGTATCGTTTTACTCGCGCGGTCGAGTATCGCGATACTTAGCAAGTATCGTTTTGCTCCTGAGGTCGAGTATCGCGATATTTCCCGTCGATCGTGTATCGTTTCATACCGATCGCGATACTTGGTCAGAGATCGTTTTGCCAACGATCGTTGATCGTGTATCGTTTCGTGCCGGTCGCGATACTTGAGAAGTATCGTTTGGTCAAAGATCGCGATACCTGATAAGTATCGTGTAACATTTCGCCAGCGATCGTTCGTGAGAGATCGTGTATCGTTTGGCTGAAGTATCGTGTATCGTCTCTCAGAGATCGCGATAATTGCCAAAGATTGCGTATCGTTTCATTCAAGTATCGGCGATCGTTGGTCGCGTATCGTTTGGGTCAAGTATCGTGTATCGCTTCTTAGAGATCGCGATACTTGCCAAAGATCGCGTATCGTCGATCGTTTCAGTTCAGACATCGTGTATCGTAGGATCCCAAGTATCGTATATCGTTTCCATCCAAGTATCGTTTGGTCCAGAGATCGCTTGGATCAAAGATCGCGATACTTCCCACAGATCAAGTATCGCCTGTTCCAAGTATCGAATATCGTCGGGATTGAAATATCGTGTATCGCTTTGACCCAAGTATCGGGTATCGTATGAACCCAGGGATCGTGTATCGCGGAAATTGGAGGTCAAGTATCGTGATCTAGAAAAAAAAATTCTTTTTCAGTCATTTTTTCAGCCAAGTCTTTTAGAAATTTTTGACCTGTAGAGAAGAGTGCCAAAGGCCCAAGGGTATCAAAGTCTGATCAGAGTTTAGAAGTGGATGAACCTGAGATCCGGAAGAACCCTAGGAAGTCGAAGAAGTGTAATTTCTTCCGTAGGTAGTGTAGCAGAGCCAAGTAATCGTTCACACTATTCTGAGACCTCCAGTGAGTCAGAAGAAGAAATTCCCATGGCTTCAGAGGATATGCAAAACACGGTACCCATGATTGGCATGATGTCAATCATTGAGGGAGAGTACAGAACCTCCTTGGAGTATGTGAACACCAACCACAATGAGATCCCCATTTATCTGGATGGTCTAAATAGATCTGTGGCCAGGTTAAGAAAGTGTCAGAGGCCTACATAGTGCCTAGACCAGCAGTCAAGTACGTAGGAGGACTGTACATGGACAAGAGAGATATCCAATATGTTGTCACTGAACACCCAGAGAACATTAATGAAATTGGTGAAGAAAATAATGCTTCAAACTTAAATGGAGGAGGGTATGAAGAGCAAGTAACCACGCCTAGAGGAAGATCTACAGTTGCGAGGATATGGAGAGGAGATCTGATTCCCCAGGATGACACCTTAATGGATGTATATTTGATCAATGGGATGGAGCATCTCCTTAGAGCACATTCCTCAATTTGGGAAGCTGCTCCTAATCTAGTCACCATTTATGAGCTACAAGATCCTGATTTTTCCACCATTATCACTTATCTTGATAAAAATCAGAGAAGATATTGGCCTATAACAAAAGCAGAAAGAGCGGAATTGAAATATCAAAACATCCCAGTGTTCCCACCCAGGGACCAAGCCACTACATCAAGAAACCCACTTGGGACGCCCCATAATGATTCATATCAACAGTCGGGCCAAACACAACAAACACGACCAACTCACATCCCCGTCAGACCTCCTGTGCAATCTGCAATGCCTGCAAATAACCCTAACTACCGACCTCAACCAACTATTGACCCCAGGCATGGAGTTCATGCTCCAGTCAGACCGCCGGTAGTAAGAGGACCAGGCATGCCTATAAGAAGACCTAATTTCCCAGTGATGCCTAGACAACCCGAAGCAGGAAGACGACTAAGGCCAATCCAAGTTGCCAAATGTATGAGAAATCACTATGATGGCTCTAGTGAACCTTATAATCATATAACGGAATTTAAACAAGTAATCAGAGCCGAACAGGTAGAAGACTTTTTGATTCAATATGAGTCCTTTGGCCTTACATTGTCAGACACTGCGCTAGCATGGTTTCAGCCATTGGACCCTAATACCTTTCAGAACATGGAGCAAGTATACCAAGAGATGATTGAGGAATTTACTAAATCGGGAATTAAAAACAATTCCTCATCATTAATCCATAGCTTCAAGCAAGTCCCCACCGAGTCAGTGAGATTGGCTGCCAGAAGATTCAAGCAATATGTAGATAGATGCCCAGTGGAAGAGAGACCGACACAAAATAAAATGGTGTCATTATTTTTGGAAGGACTATTGAACGGATCCTTGAGATCATTGGTGTATGTAAAAAGGGTTCAGACCTTGCAAGAATGCATGAAGGAATGCATAGATTTAGAAGATAACTTAGCAGAGGATCTGAAAATACCTCTAAGAAGCTCTAAAACCGAAGATTCGACCAGTAACGCATCCATACCTAAAAACAACGTAGAGGAAATAGCCGAATTGTTAGCGAAAAAGTTGAACGTTCAAGGACAAAGGAACTACCCCAATAATCCAATGAGAGTACCCATGCTTAGAAGGTGTATGCAGTGCGGAGGTGATCATCCTTCTCATTTGTGTACTAGGGGAGTAGTTCCACCACCGGCTTATGCCTTTAATAGACCCAGTGTCCCAGGACCTCTACAATACTGCAGTGTGGAACAAAAATACACAAATCATAGCACAGAAAATTGTCCCTACAATAGGCAAGCGAGACCTGCACAGCAATACATGAGACCGTACGGATACCCTCAGAATCATCAGGGAGGTGAAGCTTTTAGGTATTCCTCTTATCAGCCACAGGCCCCAGCACCGCGACCATATGCTTATCAGGGATACACACAACCACAACCAATACTAGGACAACAACCGCCCCATCCTCAGAACGTTGTCCCAGTCAAGATTGCCCAACCTGAAGAAAATCTAGAGAGAGCCATAGTGCCAGCCACACCTTTGACTAGTAATGAACCATATGACTCATTTTATGACCCTAGTCAAGGAACATATCCTAATTATGAAAGTTCAATGATGGAATATGGACAATTGTATGAACCATATGCTTATGGCATGGAAGCACCAGATAGCTCATACGGTTATGAGCAGGATTATGTGTCATTAATGTACATAGCTCCTAGAGCAACCATACCACCCCGACCCATGAACAGACCGCCTGTACCCAGAGGACCATGTTACAGGTGTGGAGGTGATCATTATATCAGAGAATGCACATTGCCAAACCCACCCCCACCACAACGAGTCTGGGAAGGCTACTGTAGTGATTGTGGTAAGGAACATCTTTTCAGAGACTGCCCCAAGAATCCCAACAAGGTTACATCCAATGTACAAATCAACGTAATAGAAGTAATAGAATCATCAGGGAGTGATAAAGAGTACACAGTACCATTGAAAGCAATAACGAGAGCCAAAGCCAGAGAGACCCCTGATAAAACGGACGAGAACAATCAAAGTGACAAGGAGAGGGACACACCCATCCCTCAAAGAGTTGAAGATTTAGAAGAGCCGGAGAAAAGTATTGCAAGTAAAAGGTCCCAGAGATGGAAGCACCGAAGAGAGAGACTAAAAGAAAAGAAATTACGGCAGAAAAAGGAAAATGAAAGGAACGAACAAAAACCAAAAGAAGAACCGAAGAAGGAAAAAGGGATCAAAAATGAAAAGTATCAGAAAGAGGAGGTAGGATCGGTCTTACCAGATCCTATGCCTGAAGAATTAGCCATGTGGATTCAGGCATACAAGGCAAGAGTAAGAGCAGGACCTACCATAGAGCAACACGAGAGAGAATATCCAAGAGGTGACTTAGAAAAAGAAAGACTAGAAATCTGCAAGAAATTGATAGAAGTTGCACAACAAACCTTAGAAAAACCTGCATCGCCTTTACCCAATACCCGAATTTTTGAAGGAGAATTCCAAGAGTGTGTGAACACTCGTGAAAAGCCTGAAGTAAATAGACCACAGAATGACGAACGTGGTGTTGAGAGGAAGGAAGGATCCATAGTCCCCGAAGTAGAAGAAGAATGGACTAAGGATCTATGGGCACGAATTCAAGAGGACAAATGGAAGAAGGTAGAAGGAATGGAACCACCCTTCGAAGAATTAGAAGCAGAAAATGAAATAGAGGGTTCAATACCTGAACTAAATTCAGAAGAAATTTTTCCCATGGATGCAAGTGACAAAGGAGAGGAAGATGTAAAGGAACTGCCCAACTACACCGGGGAGTACGAGCACAATTCAGAATTGTATCGCATTCCCTCAATGAGGAAACAAGAAACGAACCCATCAGTCTAAACATCGGAGATCATACAACGCCTTAGAGAGGTAAAAATCCCATGTACCCTAACATTTGAAGAACTGTTAAAGGTAAAACCACATTTAAAAGAGAAATTAATCAATCAATGGGAAGTCAAGGAGGAAAAGAAAGAGATAGCTGACGAAGTAAACACAGTGAGAATTCCAGTGGATAAAGTAGGAGACTTTAGTGAGGGAGATGAAGGAAATACCTGCCTTCCAATCACCTATAGGGGTTACACTACCAAAGCCATACTAGATTCAGGAGCTGGTGTTGGCATTGCTACCAAAGAAATTTGGGAGAAATGGGGAAAACCAGCATTAAGACCAACACGCATGAAAATACAAATGGCAGATGGACATACGGAAAGACCCTTAGGATTGTTGGAACGAGTAGTCTTCACTACGTGTGGAGTGGAATTCGAACATACTTTAGCAATTTGTCACTTTGAAAGGCCAAGCAATTATGAAATGATCTTGGGAAGGCCTTTCATGAGACAGCTAAAGGTCGTACAAGATTGGGGAAAAGACGCGGTTTACCTACAACATGCAGGAACCACCACTAGAATAAACCTACATACGTACACTTATCAAGATGTTCCACCTCTACAATGGAATCAAATTCATAAGGAGGAAGATAATCAATCGGTTCATAGTGCAGGTTCTAGTGATCAATCCTGGATGAACGAGGACACTCATCTGTGGATATGTCAAGCTGCAAAGAAGGAAGAGGAGAGAAGAAAAGGATGGCAGCAGAAACACGGAATAGCGAGGTCTGTACAAGATCCAGCTTATATGCCACAAGTATTTCCGGATGAAGAATTTGAACCTCACGGTTGGATGGAAATTTTAGCTACCCTCGACGTCTGTGTAAACGAAGAAGTAGTGACCATGAACGAATGTATCGATGAGGAGGGTTATGATGTTAGCCTGTATATGGTAGTCCTTCAGGAGGCTGAAGAAGGAGAAGTGATCGAGAAAGACTGGAAGGAGGACTACGAGAGCATTGAAATGGAGCCCGAACCCATGGATCTAGGGAATAGTACCACCAACATAAATATCACCGCCGATGGAAAACACCAGGAACTCACACAGAAAGGGGAATTAGAACTGGAAAGAGAATCAGAAGATGAAGAAAACAAACCCCAAGACCAATTTGAGGTACCAGCTCACTTTAAAAAATATGAAGTGGAGGAGAGAAAAATTGCTATTCAAATGCCGAAAAGAGAAGCACAGCCTGGAATAGCATATGATAATAAGGAACAAACCAAAAAAATAGTTGTAACTATGGAAGAAGGAGAGGAACGATGTACTTTCATAGGACAGGATGTCTCATTAGAAGAAGAGAAAGAGTTAATTCGTCTCATAAGAGAATATCGGGATGTCTTTGCTTGGACCTATAAGGATTTGAAAGGAGTGGATCCATCTATATGTGCGCATAGAATCCCCATGACATCCGAAGCCAAACCTTCTAAACAAAGACCATACACTTACAATGATGTGTATTCAGCCAAAATAAAGGAAGAAATAGATAAGTTACTAGATGCTGGATTCATCTATGAAACACGGAATGGGTGTCACCTCTGGTGGTTGTACCAAAAAAGAATGGAAAGCTAAGAGTGTGCATCAATTTAAAGAAAGTGAACGCCGCAACCATAAGGGATAGTTATTCCTTACCAATTACGGATCATCTCTTGGAAAGGGTGGCAGGGAAGGAAGTCTATAGCTTTTTGGATGGCTTTTCAGGGTATAATCAGGTAGCCATTGCTCCTGAGGACCAACATAAAACAGCGTTTGCAACTGAATGGGGAGTATACGCCTTTAGAGTCATGCCTTTTGGTCTAACTAATGCCCCAGCTACCTTCCAAAGATTGATGTGTCATGTGTTCAAGGAATTTCTGAGAAAAAGCATGGAGGTGTACGTGGATGATCTTTGTACATATTCAGCTATATGATCAGAGCACATCCCTGAACTAGAAAAGATTTTTGCTAAATGTCGACAATATCGAGTATGCCTCAATCCTGAAAAATGTGTCTTCATGGTTAGACAAGGGAAAAATCTTAGGACATATTGTCTTTAAAAACGGAATCTCAACAGATGAAGACAAAATTAAAGTCATTTTAGATTTACCAAGACCAAGGACTGCTAAAGAAGTTCAAGCATTTATGGGACATTGTGGATACTATCGAAGATTCATACATATGTACGCCATAATTGCTAGACCTCTTTATGCATTATTGACTCTGTTTAAATGGACCGAAGAATGCGAAAAAGCTTTTAATGAGTTAAAGAATCGATTGAGTTCAGCACCCATCCTTCGAGTCCCTAACTGGAATAAACCGTTTCACATTCATGTGGATGCTTCCAAGTTTGCCATTAGTTGCATCTTAGCTCAACCTGCTGACACAGGAAAATTAGACCACCCTATAGCCTATGCTAGTAGACAGTTAAATCAAGCGGAACGCAATTATACTACCACGGAGAGAGAAGGCCTAGGGATGGTATACGTAGTCAAAAAGTTCAGACATTACCTACTGGCAAACAAATTCAAATCTTCATTGATCATCAAGCCCTATTGTACCTAGTCAACAAGCCTTGTAATACAGGACGACTAGTACGATGGTTGGAATTTGATTTTGAGGTAATAGTCAAGAAGGGAAACACCCACATAAGAGCAGACCACTTATCTCGGATGACCCATGGAGAACCACCCATAGGAGTACCAGATGATCTGCCAGATACTTACCTTTTTAACCTGGAAGTATGTCCTCAATGGGCAGAAAAATTGATCCCTATACTTACACATGGACCTAAAGATGGGATCACACCAAACCAAACGCAAGACCTCTGGAGGACTAAAAACCTTCACATCATTGCGGGAAGTTTGTACCACCAGGATTCAAGTGGATTATTGATGAGATGCGTGGAAGAAGAGGAACAAGAAATGTGGCTTCAGAAAGCACACATAAACCAATGGAAAACTCATCTGAATGCAAATGGAACGTGGCAAACACTAAAGAGATTTGGCATATACTGGCCAACCATGCAAAGAGATGCACATAACTATGTATCAACCTGTCAGACCTGTCAAGAACAAATCCCAGATGAGAACTCTACCTTATGCTATTCTACCATAGCACCAAGATGGAGCATGCCTCTAGTAAAGTTCTTGAAAACTCAGGAATACCCTGACGGAGCTACTTTAGCAAGGAAGCGTGCTCTTGAAGAACAGAGTAAGGATTATGCTATCATAGGAAAACAACTCTTTAAACGAGGGAAAGATAACCAATTACGAATGTGTATTCACGAAAATGAATATCTTTCTGTCTTAGAGATGGCTCATACAGGAGCTGCAGGAGGACACTTTTCTGCAGACAAAACAACAAAAATGATTCTCTTTGCTGGAATGTGGTGGCCAACTCTACATCAAGATGCCGTAACATATGTGCAGCGGTGTGACACATGTCAACGAACGAAATATCCAATTAGAAGAGATGAGATGCCACTTAAGCCCATGATGAGTGCTAGAGCTTTCACAAAATGGGGAATAGACTTTATAGGACCTATTAGCCCACCAGCAAAAGGTTCACACGCCGAATATATAATTGTAGCCACAGATTACCTGACCAAATGGGTTGAAGCAAAAGCAACCAAGAAGAATGACGCCAGAACCACAGCCAAGTTTCTCTTCGAGAACGTTTTCACTAGATTTGGACTACCTATAGAGATTGTGAGTGATAGAGGTACGCACTTTGTTAATGAAGTGATAGAAGCCTTATTGAATGAATTCTTAGTAATTCATAAGAAATCAGCCCCTTATCACCCACAAGCAAATGGACAAGCAGAAAGTTCAAATAAAATCTTGTGTACTGTTCTCACCAAAATCGTTAACAATGGTAGATCGGATTGGGATAAGCAGTTACATCATGCTTTATGGGCATTTCGAGTAGCCTATAAAACTGCCATAGGCACTACTCCTTTTAACTTAGTGTATGGACAAAATGCTATTTTGCCAATTGATTTCTTGATCCCCACTCTGAGAGTAGCAACTACTTACGAGTGGACAGGACATGAACTATCAGCTCAATTGGAACAAATAGAGAAACTTCATGAAACTAGGTTACAAGCAGTAGCAGGCATATATGTTGCTAAAAGGCGACAGAAAGCCTACTTTGATGCGCACATAAAGGACAAAAATTTGAAGGACGGAGATTTAGTTTTGGTATACACCTTGAAACAACACGCTAAGAAGTTGCAGAAGAGAGGATATGGTCCATTAATCATTAATCGTACATCTACAAGTGGAGCCATTAGCTTAGCAACCTTAGATGGAGACGTGTTACCAAACTACATCCGTGGGTGTAGAGTGAAAAAATATCGAGAACCATTAACCGAAGAAACTATGTCTCGATTAATCAAAGGCAAGAATAGACGCATAGAAGAGGAAAGAATACGAGAGGAAGCGAGACAGGAAGCATTGGAAAGAATAAAAAAACGGAAAGAGTGGATGAGAGAGCGAGATGAAAGATATCGACTAAGAGAAGAACTCATCCCAATGGCTAATTTTAGAGCCACTCAAAACCTAGGATCGCAGAGAACACAGCCATATTTAAATTTGGGAGCAGGAAAAACGGAGTACCACTTGGTGAATGCTCTTATTGACATAGGAGCAGCTGTGAGCTGCATCAAGTTTTCGTTGACCCAAAAACTCAAGGAGGAAGTACGGCCATCGATGGCCCAGTTGATAGGAATAGGAGGAACAATTACTCAATGCATAGGTGAGATCACCTTACCTTTACATCTTGGCAACAACACTATGGAACAAAAGCTGTTAGTGTGTCATGACCAAGATTTACTTGAAGAGGTAGTGTTAGGTCAAGACTAGATTTACGAATACGAAGTGACCATTCAATTGGCGTTAGGTTACATTTAAGCCAGGATAGGACATCGTGAAGTATTCAGTCTGCTAGACGAGCGACCATTAAAATCTGTGAGCATGGAGCAAACAGTTCATTCTAACAAACAAAGTCCTGAATGTACAATCACTAGCACTATAGAAACACCTTCATCGAGTACTATATGTGCGAACACATTGAATTCTGCTTGCACACCATGTTCAAGTCTAGCAAGTCATGAGAGTGTCAATCTATCTGAAACACACCTCATCGAAGCACAATGCATTAGAGAGACTAGTCCTCTGAGTAATTCAAAACCTGTACCCATTGAAATATACCCTATTCCATACTCTAATCAAGCGTGGATAAAGAAAGATCAAGTGAAGGAGTATCTTCGACGACAAAAGCACAACCGACATCAGAACAAACAATCAAAGGAGAAACCAACTCAGTCTGAACAACGGAGTCATCGACAAATTGCTACAATATGGATTCCAAAGAAGGCAGTAGCTGCTCAACAGGATCGTTCGCAAATCTGGGTTCCCAAGTCTTGCGTTTCAAGGAAACTAAACCGAAAGGATGATCCTCAGCACAAAAAGAACCAATATGATCCACAGGCAAAACAACCACAAAGAAAGAGTTATTGGAGAAAGAAGGAGTCTGTAATGGCAACCCGAGCCACTCCGAGATTTACAAAGCAGATAGAGCAGACATACAAGAAGAAAAGAGCCACTTTCAGTGGAAGTGAGCAACATACAACGAGGCCCAGCACAATGAAGCAGATTTGGATACCGAAAGACAAAACAGACAGCTTGCATCACCCAAATACTTCCAATTGCACACATAACGAGCTTTCGAGACCCAAAGTATGCATGATAGGGCCACATTACAAGGCCAAGCATTCGGCACATCCTTCTTCTATTTCAGGATAGTCAAGCACATTTTCCTCACGAGGAAATAGGAGAGCACTTGTACATATATTAAGAAAAATATTCCAAAAAAAATTTAATAACCGCTTCGGCTATAAACTAACTTTTCTATCTTCCTTTTCAGATGAAAATATAAAAATACAAAATGTGGAAAAATCCAGGTATTACCTTTCTCACACACACGGGAAAGGGACGACACCGTTCACTCGGAGCAATATCAAGCTTATGACAAACAAATAAAGAAGGATTTCTGAGAATATATGGCCACTAATTCATACTCTATATTGAGTGCAGATGGCATCTACTGATTCCGAATCTACGCAACAAGAAGAGGTGCAACTTCTTCCATTTGAATCAGTAACAAAAGCAAGAGGTCACTGGTTCCGGGATGATCAACCCGTGGCAGAACTCATCTTCATGGCAACCATCAAGATAATGGATACAGATCACTACTTTCCAATCTTGTCACAAGATTTCAAAACGATCATACAGGGACTACCTCATATTGAAGAAGTATGGACACAAGCAGGAATAGAGGCATTCCTCAAGTTACCCATCTATGTGCCAGACTTTCAAAGATGTGCACAGGTAATGAATACTATGCAACCGGCCGCAACAAAAATATGAGTACCTGAAGCACGTGTCTTGGATAAAGTCGGAGTTTGGAAGACTATCCAATTCACGCATGAGTTAATCAATAAAGCGTTTGGATGGAACCAAACAGGAATCACAAGTGTCAAAGAAGAATGCCATGACCCCAAGAAGAGATCATTCTTGGAAATAAACAGAATTGACATCGAAGATGCTGTACGATTGGTACATCAGCACTTTTGTTTCCCAAGCATGCACAGATACACAGCTCCACAGAAGATAATTGTACAATTATTATCGCATGCCATGAGACAAATTGGGAACAAAGTGAACTTAACAGGCTATGTTCAGGAAAAATTGTTTGAAGCACAAAAGAAGTGGGGGCAAAAGAAGTTTTGAATGGCAGTTCCGCTCTTACATTACTAATTTATGAAGCTTTAGAAATGAAGAACTGTTTGAGAGAGATGCCAACCTCGGAAGGACTGGCAAGATACGCAAAATCAGCTACGGTCCCTAAGAAGAAGAAATCAGTAGCTATGGTTGAAGAAGCTGGAACGAGCATACAGAAACCCATGAGGGGTACGAAGCGATTACGGGAAGAGGAAGCCCAGGCTACACCACAATCAAAGAGAACTCATCTCTTACCAAAGATCACGACGGCTCAAATGCCGATTACAAAGAGAGATCTGTCCGCTGCCCTCGAAGAGACACATCAGTACATGCAAGGGCAGGTGAACTTAAATATTCAGGGTCATCATTATAGACAAGCTAGTCAGGAGAAACAAAAACGAAGTCCAGAGAAGACACCAAAGCAAGCGGGAAGATACAAGGAACTAGGGATCGAGGACTCTAGTACAAATACGGACTCCAGCCCTGACAGAGATACCTTGGATACTGATATACGGACAGAAACACAAGAAGATGAATGGAATGAAGTTGATCATGTGGAAGTGACACCACAAAATCAGGAAGAAAAGGAAAAGAGAGTCGAAGGATCTATGGAACAGGAGCATGTCATTCAATTAAATGACACTACAAAGATAAGCATCAAAGAAGATACAACCAATGTTGCACATGTAAAACCACCTATAAAAGAGGAAGAACAAACTCCGGTAGGTAAGGAAACGGAGGGGCTACAAAACCAAGAACAGACTGTGATCGAGGTGCCCGATGATACACCTCAAGAAGATAAAGCAAACATGGGGGCTGAGCCAAGGATCCAGCTTCAAATTAGGCAACCCCATGACATTACATTACATGTGGCTCAGGGCAAAGACGTCAATACCGGAGAAGAACCGAGTATACCAAAAACATGGCTAAATGTGGATGTTACTCAGCTAAAGCCTGTAGTCAAGCAGATGATTCAGACGGCCATGGATACTCAACAGTAGTTGATGGATATAGATACCGACTATGATCAGGCAAGAAGAGAAAAGAATCAGTTTCAACTCATGAGTGAGCAACTATCAGCACAGTTGATTGAAGCACAAAAAGAATTAGCAATCAAAGGTACTGAGGTGCTAGCAATCAAGGCACAACATGAAGCATCCATCGCTCAGAATCAACAGATGCATACACAATTAGCGGAGTTGCAAAGATTACACGATGTGAGCGAGGCTGAGAAAGAAAAAATGAAAATGAGAAGCACGTTATTAGAACAACAGCTTAAGTTGTATATGGAAGAGAACGACAGCCTCCGCAACAGAAATAAAGAATTAATGCAGTCTTTATTATATGATCAACCAATCATACAACAGGAATCCACAGAAACCAAAGATCAAGAATTACGGGATCAGATCTCAAAATATGCAGAGCTGCTAAAGCAAGAACAAACCCAGATAGAGGAATGGAAGAGCAGATATGCCAATGAAACCAGTGAACTGAAGCGTCAATTACAAAGGGTGAATGCCAAACTGGTCCAAAGCTACAGCGAAAACATGGATCATGTAGCTGACATAGGTAAAGAACTGCTGGCCACTAAAGAAACACTAAGAGAAGCCATGCAAGAGGTAAAAGAAAAAGATGAATGCATAGCACGATTGAAGACTGAGATGAAAGAGAAAGCACCGATCGGGACACCAGTAGTGCCAGATAAGGAAAATCCTACTGACGAGGTAGAGGTAAGCCCTCCATCTCACCCGATCTATAATTCTCCAGTACGTGAGCAGATGGCGGATATACATGATGATCATCCTATGCCATATACTGCAGAAATAAGTCAGAAGGAACGGGCACTAGTGGTGTCCCGATTAACAGAAAATTTTGAAAATGAAGTGGTAAAAGTCATGAAAGAGGCCAAGATCAAAGATAAAGACCTGGACAAAATCATGAAGCCCTTCAATATTCCCTATGGACTCTTGAAAGAAAAGACAAGACGCTATATAATAAAGATTACAAGGAAGAGTCCAGATGAGCAGCTAAACTTCAAACATGACACATTCACATACACTCAAGCAGAGTTTGAAGCTGCGCAACCAGTGTGGCGACGAAGGTTTTTGGAGAAACATCCCACACTACGAGTGCATTGGCAAGCAGCGCCATATGCATTCCAGGTAAACCCTTCATTTTGTCCATTACCACGCAGAAGGGATACCAGGGAATTTTTGGATTTGCAAAGAAGCGGCACTATCAATAAGCAGTGGCTCAATTATCCTATGCTTCCGAGCCCGCCACATAACTATTTACCAACGGAGGATTATATGGTCAAAACCATAGAATTTTGGCTACAGAATTACGCGACAGTACCTGATTTAGCTGTAAAAATGACAAACAAAATACTTAGCATGATCCTCACAGTTTTGAAAGTATTCAAGCACGCGGCTTACACCTTTTTGAACTTCATCGGTATTAATCAGGGCATGGAGATCCTCATTTTTGATCTCTCAGTTATGCCTAGCCACCCAACAATAATGGCTTATTATTCTAGAGTTATGTTCTTGCCAAGTGTGTATATGCAGACTTTCGAAGAAGCTTTCTTCACAGGATTTTTTGAAATAGATTCCGAAATCTTTTTGAAGATGTCATCTAATCTAAATGCCAGATTAGTGGCATATGAACTCAGCTTCTTCGCAGATCACAGACAGCCACCTAATGACGGTGTGAAAGCAGAACAATGGAAACAACTCATGATACGTGAAGCAAATCTGCTAAATGATACAGAGCAAAGAGTTTATCAAACATATGCCCGTCGCTTATCAAAGCCTGTCGGGGATGACAGAGTCCAGGAGGGGGGCAGTGTTGAGGGAGAATCGAGTAAAAAGAAGAAAAGAAGAAGACAACGAAAGAAGCAGCTTCACTAAAAAGCAATATATGAAGATATATCTCTGCAAGAAGCCCCGCAGGGGCGCATCACCCATCTCTGCACAGAGCCCCGCAGGGGCACGCATCAGGCAAAAAGGCAAAACATCCAGGTCATGCACGGTGGAAAAAAGCAAACAGCCTCGAAGCAATACAACAGGGTCAGATGTGTGCAACCAGGACAAATCAGAGGACCAAAAGTTATAAAGGGGTAGAGGCTGAAAAGTTTAAGAGGGTGACTAAGAACAGCACATTCCTAGTCACTGGTGGCGTGCGTGGCAACCCAAGTCAACAGGCAAGACAAGTGCAACAGGCTCTCGAGTAGTAGAGCTTGAATCAAGAAGGCCATCAAATCTGCATGTCTGTTTAATTACAGACAACACTGACCAAGGGAAGCATGCGGAGAGAAGAAGTAAACGGATAACAAGAAGCAAAGTCTGTCAAGGGACGACAGAGACGAAGAGGGGGAGAGTGTTGCAGAGCTAAAGAAGTACGAAGCAGAGAAAAAGACGGGCCCTAAAATTTTTCCGAATTGGACATCAAACTTTTGTATCATATTCATTCTTGTAATATATTTCCATTGTAAATGCACTAGAGGAGTCCTCTAGATGCATCCCCACAGAAGATTAGAGATCTACCCATGTAAAATAGTAGGAAATTAGTCTTTTAGTGAATAAAGTACCGGTCACTTGTGTGAAAGGACCAAACTTAGGGCTCATGTATATAAGTCACTTTGTGACTCTTTGTAAAAAACTCTTGCCATTGTGAAGAAGGAGCTCTTCAGAATTTTCGAGTTTGCCTCTTCCTTGCTGATTTTGATCTTCATTTCGCTCTTGTATGTGTGTGTTATGCTTGAAATGCATGTGTAGGACTGTTGTCTACCCCTCCCCCTTGGTTTTGAGCTGCTGTAGTGCGTGCATAAGCTAGGAGAAGCTGTGGCGCGGGTATTTGTGATTCCCGTTATTCACTGTTTTTGCCATAACTTGAAGCAGAGTAGTCAGAATTGAGTGAAACCACCACCGTTGGATGCGTCTTGTCGAGAGCTTCGAAAGGAGTACCCTATTGCCTATATTCGGAGTTCTGGGCTGGGAGAAAACCTCAAAATACTAAAACTGCTGTGAGGGGCTTGCGGCAAACACTTTCAGTATTTCAAAGAGTGTGAGAGGTAGTAGTCTTTTCTCATGCATGTTAGCTAAACCACTTCATTTCCATCACGTGTGCACACGTCTTCATACACTTGGTAAGTCGCTCCTTAGGATTGACATTTAAATGTGTGTTAAAGTACCCACTATATGCACTTGTGTGGCAATTGAGGTATAGTCTCATTGGCACAAGTCCTTGAGTCGTCTTGGCTCAAGTACACAATATCCTATTGAAAATTCAACTTGGGTTGGTTTGGATGAGTTTATGGAACATTATCCTTCTTTCCAACTTTGAGGATAGAGTTCTTAAAAGAGGGGGAGAATTGTAAGATGCCATATTGATTTTCCCACAAAAAAAAAAGAAAAAAAATATGTGTAGGTAATAATGAAAATTTATGTTTAGGATATTCTGATCATGTCTGTAAAATTTTGTAGTAATAAGTTTTTACATTCTCTCTTTAGAAAGTTGTCGCATGAAACTTGTGTGTTAAATTTGAACATGAAGATGAAGGAATATGAAAAAGTGTTGTATGAGAGAAAGGTAGAGTACTCTTGTTAGAAAAAAATTATCTTATTGAGTTTTTGTAGTTCCTATGTTTTATGTCTCATTTTGGTCCCATGAAGATAGCTTAACGAAGAGTTTCATATTGATTTCTCAATATGTTCCATGCCTCACATGCCTTCGTAGTCCGTTTCTACGTTTCCAAGCACATAGAAGATTAACATCAGGAGGAGTCTTTCTTGGGGCTCATGATCAGTCCCAAGAACAATCTCCAAAAGCTCATATGAATCAAGTGTGTGTGTCTATGTGTGTATATGTGTGTCTATGTGCGTATATATGTGTGTGTGTATTCATGTGTATGTGTGTGTGTAAATTTGTGTGTGTATGTGTGTGTGTGTAAATCTGTGTGTGTGTGTGTGCGCATACCTTTGCCTCTCTCTCTGACTATGCTACTAGATGGATGTGCATGCGTGTGCTCTCTCTTTCTCTCTCTTGCATCTCAATCCTAGCACAAATGTGTCGAGATAAATCGATTTTTTAAAAAACATTCTAGAGCATCGCTTATGCGATGCTCTAGAATGTGCAAACGTCGCTTATGCGACGCTCAAGCATCACAACGAGTGTGTGAGCATTGATAAGAGCATTGCTAATTAGTGATGCTATTTGCGACAGTGCAAATTAGCGTCGCTTTGGCATCGCTCATGCGACGGGCCTTCTTTTTTTTTTAAATAAAAAATTGTCCCGTCGCTTATGTGACACTCTATGGAGTAAGCATCACATAAGCAACGAGACTCACTCTTTTTTTCAATGGGGGGCATCGCTACGCCCCCCAGTTTCTAGTAGTGCTTGGAAGTAAGTTCAAAATATAATGACAAACTTGATTATGCTTTTAAGAAACAATCATCATCATTCACTCTTTCAAGTTCAATCATCATTTCATATAAATACTTGCATGCAATGCACTTAGACAAATCTAAGAAATTCATCTAATTCCACTCATGCATAAATCCGTCTTACATTACGTGATGTGAATATATGATTGAACGTGATCTCAAGACCATAAACAATTTCTTCGAGTCTTTTCTTCATGTTCTCCAAATATCTTTTCTTCATCAGCAACCCTTAATGTACTGGATCATAATTTTACAACTTTTACTTTTTTAGGTGAGAAGAAAGTATATTTTGCTTATTATTTTTTTAATATTTGCAACCTTTTGGTTTATGGAGGAAAGGATCAACCCCCATTCAAAGGAAAGGATGTAGAAGAATGCATAGGTAGGAACGAGGACCTCAATTAGACATGCTTCTTATGCACAACGTACTCTTATTTATACAAGGCAAATCAATTCTTTTACTTGAGCTTCAAATTCAAATGGTCCAATCATTCCTTCACCTCATTCATAATCATTTTGAACAATACCTCAAGCCAATGTATTTATAATCAAGTTAAATAGTTTTCACTTTTCAATTTGAGATCATCTTTAGCTAGATTGTTGAATCTTAAAAAAGATGAATGTAAAATATGCAATGCAATAAAAAAGATTAAACAGTAGAAAATAAAGAAATAGAAATCACCTGGTCATAATGATTCATTTTCAAACATATCTTTGTCCATCTCGAAATCATCTGCATTCTTTTTCTTGCACAATTTCACTCTCCTTCTTGCGATCGAATTCTTTAGTGGAGTTCCATCTAATTTATGCAGGAGCTTTGTTGGTGCAATTCAAGCCTTCACAATTTGGCTTGGATTACTTCATGAAGACAACACTTGAAGGAAGGACCATAGGAACTTATACTTATAAGTTCTTACCATTTTTACTCCTTGTAAAATTCTAAATCACTTGGAATCTTATGGATACACCTACTTGATAGATTCGTGGAAAAGTAGAACTTGTGATTGAGGGAATATCTCCTTACATTTAGATACTAGATTGAAGGGAGCCAAGAATTCAAATTTGAATTCAAACTCTTACTCACTTCATATATAAGATGTACTTGAAAAGTCGCGGTGTGAGTGTCACCATTCCCGAGGCTAATTTCATCTATCCTTGAGTGTGTGAGCTCTACTCCATAGCCTACACCTCTGAGTACCATTTGGCAACGTCTATCATGCCAATGGCATTGTACATCAATGTGAATTAATACATATATTTACATACATCATCTCTGTTTTCTCTGAGTGTACTACTCCAAGTCTGTCAACTTCAAAGAGGCATATCTCAGTGCCTACTGCACCAAATCGAATGATTCAAAGCTTGCTAGATCCAGCTCAAAGCATAATACAAGCATAGAAGGTTTGAAGCAATTTGATTCAGCCAATTTTGAGAAATTGCGGTCGAAGTGCTTACTGGTATTTGTCTACATACTTCCTAAAAAGTCGGGGGTGTCCATAATTTTGCTAAAGTGATTTCTCCTAGTATAGTTTATCATTTTATCTCATTCCACTTGCAAATGGTAGCTTACTAAGCTAATAGAATACCTCTAGAAGGAATTTTGCCAATTGTAAGTGTACTGGTCATACTGAGTGAAAGACTGAGCAGGTGTCAATACCAAAATAGCAAGTTTTCTTGGATTTGTGAAGTATCAAGTAGTCTGTTTTGATTTGATCACTACACACATCATTTGCAAAGTATATATATGATCTCTTGGTATCATTTGGAAGCTAAGGGTGTCTATTAATCATATCTAGAGTCACTGAGGGCTAGTGCAAAGTAGGATTAGCAGCACCTACTCAATCTTCTGAAGGATCCATCCATCTTTCCCTACAGTGGTATCAGAGCAAACAAGGTAACATGGGAGATGGTTTTCCTTCATTCATTGACAAATTGGACAGGAACAATTATCAAGCTTGGTCTCTGAGGATGAAGACCTATCTACAAGGAAGAAGTCTATTTGGATTCATCTCAGGAGATGAGGAATTGCCCTCATTCAAAGCAAGGGGTGTACCCACCAAGGAAGAACAAGGAAGGCTTAATACATGGCGTGCAAAAGATGCATTGGCAAGGTCTTATCTTCTTAACTGTATATCTGATTTCCTTTTACCTCACATCAGGAATTGTAAGACTTCCCAAGAAACTTGGGAAACCTTGTCATCATACTTTTCATCTAATACAAGGGCCAGGAAGAATCAATTGTGGATTGAATTCACAACCCTTAGGAAGCAACCAAAGCAATCAGTCTCAAAATTTGCGACCAAGATCAAGGATGTGGCAGACCAATTAGCAAGCATAGGAGAGGAGATTGAAGAGGAACAAATAGTAAGGCAAGTAACCAATGGACTAAAGGCAGATGATAAGTGGGAAAGCTTCACCACTGCAATGGATCTCTACATGGACATGCATACCCCAGATCTCACAACTCTGATGGGCCAACTATTCACACATGAAGCAAAGTTCACAAAGGTTGGAGATACATCTAAAGGTAACACTCCTTCTGCCCTATATACTGATAAAAGGGTTAAAGACAAAGGTAAAGGTAAAAAGCAAGAGGATGAAGGTTCTACCTCCCAAGTCAACTATGCAGGGAGAGGTAGATCTTCAAGAGGGGGTAGAGGAGGTAAGCAAGGTAGGGGGAGACCCTACAATTCATCACCATGCAATATTTGTGGACTGTCTAACCATACCACAGATGAGTGCTACAGAAATTACAAAAATCAGAGAGGAAGAGGCTATCAAAGAGGTGGATACTCTCAAGGCAGAGGAAGATTCAACCAACACCAAGGCTACAATGGCTACAACAATAGCTACAACAACAATTACAACAAAAAACATAATGGTAACTACCAAGGAGGATTCAGAAATAGGAAAGACTACAACAACTACACAGAGGAGCAAGATGACTCCCTATTGATCATGAATATGACTTCCAAGTCAGGTATCAATGATGACCATCTGTTTTATATTGATTCAGGGTGTTCTAATCATGTAGCTGGCAATGTGGCACTACTCTCTGATCTTGAGGAACCTAAGGGCAAACATCAAGTACAGACAGGTGATGATACTAAGCATTCTGTAGTAAAGATTGGAAATGTAAAAACTTGTGATGGTAACCAGAACCTATTGAGCAGGGTACTTTATGTACCAACTATTACAAAAAACTTAATGAGTGTTGGTCAGATTGTGGAGAAAGGTTTGCAGGTCAGGTTCAACCAACATGGAGCATATGTAGAGGACCCAAGACATGGATTCAAAAGGATAGCCAAGGGAGAAAAATCAGGTAGATTATTTACTTTTGAGCTAGAAGACACCAAAAACATTGCTTTATACAATTACAAGGATCAAACACTCTCAGAATTAGTAATATGGCACAAAAGGTTGGGTCACATAGGTGAAAGGACCTTAAAGCAAATGTGCAGGGACCAATGTGTGCTTGGGATACCTAATGTATCCAAGCAACACATGATTTACAAATGTGGAGCTTGTCAGTTTGGTAAGTCTCACATATTGCCCTACTCAAGGAAAAGTTTTATGCATGAAGACTACCTAGACTTGGTACACACAGATGTTTGGGGACCTAGCAAGGATCCCTCCATTTCAGGATCAAGGTACTATGTGTCTTTCATTGATGATTATAGCAGATGGACTGTGTTATACTTTATGAAGCACAAGGATGAAGTGTTTAACTGTCTCAAAAGATATCTTGCACTAGTTGAAAATCAAACAGGAAGGAACTTGAAGAAGCTAAGGTCAGATGGAGGAGCTGAATACTTCTCCAATGAGTTTGAGGACTTCTTGCAGGAAAGAGGCATCAAAAGGGAGATAACTACAAGGTACTCACCTGAACAAAATGGGGTAGCTGAAAGAAGGAATAGGCTTATTGTTGAAACAGCTAGGTCTATGCTTAATGAAAAGAAGTTGCCAAATTATCTTTGGGCAGAGAGTGTATCTACTGCCACCTATCTCATAAACAGGTTGCCATCAAAGTCACTTGATGGAATGACACCTTATGAAGCATGGCATGGTAAGAGACCATCATTGGATCATTGCAAAATTTTTGGTTGTGTAGCATATGTGCATATTCCCTCACAGGTAAGGGGAAAGCTAGATCCTAAATCAGAAAAATGTATTTTCATTGGTTATGACTTGAATCAAAAAGGGTACAGATTCTACAACCCAACCAATAAAGGGTTCAAGGTAAGCAGAGATGTCATCTTTGATGAGAATGACTCATGGTATGAGAATGATTGCAGGAAGGTTAGTCTACCCTATGATTTGGAAGAGGAGTTTCCAAAACTCTCAAAGGAAGAATCAATCCAGAAGGAAGACTCAAGTTCAGAAGATGATGACACAATCAATCTTGAAGAATTCAAGGCATGGAAGTCCAGAGGCAAGTTAACGATGAAGAAGCTTGAGGATATACCAGAATCCTCAACTCAAGCAATGAGGAGATCTCAGAGAGAAAGTAAGAAGCCTATCAGATATGGGTATCATACATCTCTTGTAACTAAGCATTCAATTTATCTTGCAAAGGACTTGTTAAGTGAAGAACCAGGTTCATATGAAGAGGCAATCATCAAACCAGAATGGAAAGGAGCTATGGATGAAGAAATAGAAGCTCTCAAGGAGAGTGACACATGGGACTTGGTACCCAAGAAGGACTCTATGAAGGTGATAGGATCCAGATGGATCTACAAACTAAAGAGGAACTCTGATGGTACAATCAACAGGTACAAAGCTAGGTTGGTAGCCAAGGGTTTTGCACAAACCCAAGGCATTGATTATGAGGAGACATTTTCTCCTGTGGCTAAGATGCCAACAATTAGAGTATTGATGAGTGTAGCTTCATCCAAGAATTGGAACATGTACCAATTAGATGTCAAGAATGCTTTCTTGAATGGATGGATATCTGAAGAAGTCTACATGTCACAACCACCTGGCTATGAAGATCCCAAGAAGGTAAATTATGTTTGTAAATTAAAGAAGGCTCTATATGGATTGAAACAGGCACCTAGGGCATGGAATTATAGACTGACAACATGCCTCCAAGACCAAGGGTTTACTATGAGCAAGGCAGATACTTCATTGTTTATCAAAAGGAGCAATTCAGAGGTAATCTATCTCTGTGTTTATGTTGATGACATCATCATTACAGGTAATGATGTCCAAGGAATCAGAAGCATCAAAAATCAGATGATGAAGGAGTTCAAGATCAATGATCTTGGATTATTGAAATACTTTCTAGGACTTGAATTGGTTTATACTAATTCAAGTATATATATCAATCAGAAGAAGTATGTGCATGACATGTTAAAGAAGTTTGGCTTGCAGGATGCCAAAGTCTCAAGTACTCCAATGGAGGTCAACCTAAAGCTAAGTGCTCATGAAGGGGATGAAGTCCAAGACATTACAGGATATCAAAGTATGGTAGGTAGTTTGAATTATGCCACCTTGACCAGAATTGACATAGCATATGGAGTTAGAGTGCTAGGTCAATTCATGCACAAACCAAGAGTACCTCACCTTGAGGCTGCAAAGAAGATCTTGAAGTATCTAAAGGGAACTCAGAATCATGGTTTGTACTTTCCTTATACACCAGATATTGACATTAAAGTATATTCAGATGCAGATTGGGCAGGATGCAAGGATGATAGGAGGAGCACATCAGGATACTTATCTTTTGCAGGTGATAAACCTATTTCTTGGTCAGCCAAGAAACAACCAACACTGGCATTGTCATCCACTTAAGCAGAGTATAGAGGGCTAGCCAATGCCACTCAAGAAGCTATTTGGTTAAAGCTTTTATATACAGATCTAGGCCTATACACTAGGCCCCCAATTATCTTTGGAGACAACACAAGCTCTCTTCACCTTGCAGCTAATCCAATATATCATGCTAGAACAAAACACATAGAGGTTCATTACCACTATGTGAGAGAGAAGTTGCTTAGCAAGGACATTCAGTTGACCTATGTGTCTACTAATATGCAATGTGCAGATTTACTCACTAAAGCCTTGGATGGAAACAAATTAAGCAGATTCAAATCCATGATTGGATTGCAGGATGTAATTGAAGATTGAAGATGAAGACTTAAGCCAAAGTGTTTGGCTTGAGGGGGAGCTGTTGGTGCAATTCAAGCCTTCACAATTTGGCTTGGATTACTTCATGAAGACAACACTTGAAGGAAGGACCATAGGAACTTATAAGTTCTTACCATTTTTACTCCTTGTAAAATTCTAAATCACTTGGAATCTTATGGATACACCTACTTGATAGATTCGTGGAAAAGTAGAACTTGTGATTGAGGGAATATCTCCTTACATTTAGATACTAGATTGAAGGGAGCCAAGAATTCAAATTTGAATTCAAACTCTTACTCACTTCATATATAAGATGTACTTGAAAAGTCGCGGTGTGAGTGTCACCATTCCCGAGGCTAATTTCATCTATCCTTGAGTGTGTGAGCTCTACTCCATAGCCTACACCTCTGAGTACCATTTGGCAACGTCTATCATGCCAATGGCATTGTACATCAATGTGAATTAATACATATATTTACATACATCATCTCTGTTTTCTCTGAGTGTACTACTCCAAGTCTATCAACTTCAAAGAGGCATAACTCAGTGCCTACTGCACCAAATCGAGTGATTCAAAGCTTGGTAGATCCAGCTCAAAGCATACTACAAGCATACAAAATTTGAAGCAATTTGATTCAGCCAATTTCGAGAAATCGCGGTCGAAGTGCTTACTGGTATTTGTCTGCATACTTCCTAAAAAGTCGGGGGTGTCCATAATTTTGCTAAAGTGATTTCTCCTAGTATAGTTTATCATTTTATCTCATTCCACTTGCAAATGGTAGCTTACTAAGCTAATAGAATACCTCTAGAAGGAATTTTGCCAATTGTAAGTGTACTGGTCATACTGAGTGAAAGACTGAGCAGGTGTCAATACCAAAATAGCAAGTTTTCTTGGATTTGTGAAGTATCAAGTAGTCTGTTTTGATTTGATCACTACACACATCATTTGCAAAGTATATATATGATCTCTTGGTATCATTTGGAAGCTAAGGGTGTCTACTAATCATATCTGGAGTCATCGAGGGCTGGTGCAAAGCAGGATTAGCAGCACCTACTCAATCTTCTGAAGGATCCATCCATCTTTCCCAACAAGCTTGAACCACAATTCCAAGGGTGGTTTGAAAGCCTTATGATGGGTAACAAGTCACTCAAGACATTACGAGCTCAACAATGGTAGGATGAAAGAATAAAAGAATAAAGGAAGGTATGCATAAACAAATAATTGAGTTACACTGACGAGATATCAAGCTAATTAAGAATCTTACAAATCCACCAAAACATAACTACAATAGTCCATTGTGGATCTCAAACACGCAAGTCCATTGTGGATCTCAAACACGCAGGGATGTCATGATCAAGCATAGTCAAATCAAGAATTAAAAAAACTCCAATTTCTTTGAGAGGACGTGCTAAAGCTTCAAGAAGATTACAAGAAGGTGGTGGGAGATTGAGATAATCTCAAATAAGCCTTCCTTTCAAATGACATTCCCTTCATGATTACACAGGGCAACACAAAGCAAAATAAGATCTGACAATCAAGCCCAAAACTACTATAGGAACCTCAAAGAAAGATTTAGAGTCTTAGCAAAATAAGATCTCACAATCAAGCTCAAAACTACTCTAAGAAACTCAAAGAAAGAGTTAGACTCTCGACTGCCATCTCTTAAGGAGCAACCTAATTATGATCTTCTTTACAAAAGTTTAGCCGCGAAGATGTGCATGCACATGCAAGGGGGGCGGGCAAGAACAAGAAGTGGTAACAACAAATATTGGTGAAGAGCTACCTTCATGGGCCCTGGAGAGACCCATGGTGGATAGCTTACAAGGAAAACGCTATCATGTAACATCATAATGCTATGGTGGACACTATGAAACGCCTTCGAAAAATAACGTTATTGATTTTATAACTTCAATGTTGCAGGTGAGTATCATTATACGTTGGTTGGAAAAAATGATACTCACATGCAACATTGAAGAATAGGCCATCATTAAATAGGAAAAATAGGAATGCAACTAACTCCGGATGTATTCAAAATAGACCATCATTAAGAAGTTCCCTACCCTTGTTATGTAAGAAGATTAAGATCTCTAAAATTAAACCTCTATTTGAGTATTCTTTGAACTTTGTTTTCCACAACAACAATATAAAGTTAGAGTGGAGTCTTAATCCACGAATAAGCGGTTCATCAATCTTCTTTGTATTTCTCCCCTCTTTGTTCTTACATTTTTTCCCATCTTAAACATATTATCAACCTTGAAAATGTATTTCATAAACTTTAATGCTATTTATCTTGCCATTGAGTTTAAAAGACATATACATAAAAGTTTTAATATTTTGTAATCATTGGAGAAGGAATTTCAATTAATAGAGGATGGAATACAAAAGTGAGATTAAAATATTCAAAATAATGTTATCTGTTTTTCATTTTTGACGAAGAGGCATGCATATATGTATTTTCTAGTTTGAATAAAGAGATGTATACGACGTCATATCGAAATAAGATGGTCGATATTTCCCATCCTTCGACTCTTTCGAGTGTTGTAAGCATAGCCATTTTAATTCTTGTACTTGCTACGCCAGGCTCCGTTCTAAAATATGATGTTGCTCCGCCATCTAGGCCGTCGCAGCAGCACGAAGAAACAATGGGGTCAGTTAAGCACACAGGCTACTGCTAGCGTGCATACACAGGCAATACGAGAGAGAGAGAGAGAGAGAGAGAGAGAGAGAGAGAGAGAGAGAGAGAGAGAGAGAGAGAGAGAGTCTGCTTTTTGCGCTGCTATAAGGCAGCCACGTTGTTTTCTAGGTCTGGTTTTTGTGATGAAGGGAATGCCTTTGATATTGTCCGGTTGACACCCTTAAGAACTATCTTCACATGCATTTTGTACATAATCGCATTCTCTCGAGATCAGTTATATGAAGCAACGTCCAAGAAGAGGATTTACTTTCCTCCTTGCATTGCTGAGTTTCCTTCTTTTTCTTAATCTCCTTTTTGTTCTTCTTGCCTTTGTACGATGACACCATAGTCTCCTCATTCTCTTCCATACTCTTTTTCTGATATATTTCTTGAAGTAATAAGAATTGCAACTCTTGAGATGTAGTTTTTCTATCTCATTTAGAGAGAGAAAGAGAAGCGACAAAAGAAGGATGTATAAATGGAAGTGGATTGATAAGAGTGTATACTATCTTTTGATGTGAAATATTGACTCCTATAATCACAAATGTCCTTTAGCTCCAAAATGTGTGATTGAATTGACTCACCAACCTTCATGCATGTGTTGGCTAATTGCCTTCTTAGACCAGCTTTCTTAACAGATCTAGCAAGATTTATTAACAGATCTAGCAAGATTTGTGCTTTGATAGAGATTCTCTAACTCGAGCTTTATAAGAGGTTCGGTAAGACTTGATTCGAGGAATAATATGACACATCGTATCCATAGCTACAAATGCCCGTGCTTGTGCATCTCTTGAATCCCATCTTGACATCTCTTATGTAGGAAGTAACTTGATAGTCTCTTTGACTTTGAACTATGAGAGAACTTCTTCCTCTTCTTTCTCTTCCATCGGCTAGTGAGAAAAAATTGGAGTAGTAGGCTTCGTGGAAGAAGATGCAACATTCTTTGTAGCTTGTCTTGGCCTTGGATGCTTGCCATTGACAATATTCCATAAGTTTAGAAACTAACAAAATTCATCATCACGAAACTCCACATAAGATAGTTAGATATTCCATCAAGTTTGTCTTCTTGTTCTAGTTTATCTCCATAATCACTCATCTTGAGAACAAGTTATGTATGTGCAACAAAGTTTTGATATCAAATGCTAGAAGTGAGGTAGGCCCAATAAGTTACAAGATCTTTCCAACACTTAGAACCATACACACATACCTACCTTGAACCGAGTAAGATAGATGAATGATCTATACAAATAAACAAAAGACAAAAGATATGGATAAGTAACAAAGAGGCTACTCTTAAAAATAACTACTTTATGAAAAAATAACTATACAATGTGTGTGTATGCAAAATTTGGATAAAGGAAGGATAAAATAGAAACTACTTACAATAACCATCAGGTATACACAAATAAAGTGTGTAAAGAAGAAGTGGGCAATAGTAAACACCCTCAAGACATCTCCAAGATCACCAACAAGCAAAAGCTCCAACCCTAGAGCACTTTCGCATGATAAGATCTTGATAAATTTGCGTGCACCCAAAGTGACAATCATATACGTGTTTGAACCCCATGGTTGGCTAGTGTAAAAACTACTTTAAAATTCATGAAAGCTCTTCAAGCAAAATCGTATAATTGATTTTCATTAAAATTAGCTTTACATGGGTGATTTAATACGTGCCATTGGATGTTGTGCTTTTAATCAAATTAAATCTGTTCCATCCATTTAAATATTCACTTAATGTGAAAAGCAATTACTAAAAAGCACAAATTAGGGTTTTGAATATGAGGGTCCATATGTGGTGACATGGTGACTTATTATATATGGATAGAAAGCTCTCCTTAAGATCTATAAGAATAGGTCATAATAAATTTTGATCATTTTTGAACAAAATGACCATTTCCATTCTTGGGAAATGGTAACTCATAAAATTAGGATTCCCTGGAAATTAGGGATTTAGAGCATAATTTGACATTGATGAGGATACTTGTCCAAGTCACCAACTTGTCAACTATCACGGGATGAGGATCAAAGTGATTCCTCAAGATAGATTTGACTTGTAAGACACATCAGGGATAAGTGATCAAATATGGATCACCATCAATAACATCATGCACATGCACATGTTAGTTTGAATCGTCTCAGGATCTCAGGTTATGCTAAGGTATACCCTCCTGCCAAACAAGACCATGAGGTGCATACATACAGTGAGAATAGTCTGGAGAACAATGTAGTGCAAGAAAGACAACATAGTGCTGTCTTTGTCGAGCTCTCCTCCTCCTTGTAACAATCCCTTCCTTTGGGAAGGAGTTCATGCTAGAGACTTAGAATAGTGGTCTTGAAAAAGGTTAGCTCATGATCAAATATCAATGTCAATGGCCTATATTGATGTTGAATATTTTCATGAGCATACAACCATAGTACAAGAAGAGGTTTAAAAACGAGATTTAAATCGAGGTTTAAATCGTAGAGGTTTATAAAATCGAAAATAAAAATCGGGGTTTTTATTCATTGTGAGAGATTTTTATTTTTTGAAACATAAAGCTATGTACCAATGCATATTTAACACCTTTTTGATATACCTGACATGAATAACATATAAAATCACCTTCCATGCATTTTAGATAAAGGAGTCAACATCATACATGAAAGTGAACAGTGGAACAATGGACAATCAACTACCCATCAGTCAATGACTCAAGTCAATGAGCCATGCTATACATAATACAAGTGTTAGCAATGTCAATGATCAGTGATCATACAAAACAAACATGTAGATATTAAAAAGTAAACAAGCGTCAAAATATAATGTCCATCATCCATGGTAGTGCCGTGTGTAATATCAATGATCATATGACATATATGCCACTGTCCAAGATCTAACTCCAAGAGTAGGTGAATTCTAAAGACTAAGAAGACTCTCCAATGTCAAATGTAGACTCATCATCTATGGTATCATCATTTACATCAAATGTACTAGTCCATGATGATGTACTATCGGACTCTAAATGACCAAACTGAGCTCCAAGCATGACATGATCTCCTCCCAAATCACCACCTCTATTGGAAGAGGAGGCTGATGCCTGCTCCCAATCCTTTGGATCAACTCGAGAAGTGGAAGCTTCACCACGCCTTCCAAGACCACGTCCACCTCGTCTCGAAGGACACTTCTGCTATCGCATATGAGAAGCCTTCTTGCTAGTAGAAGGTAATGATATATCGTCTAAAAATAACACACAATAAATAAACTTAGAAGTTGGTAGTATCCGAATTCCAATCTCGACATAGAGTCATTATTCATACCTGGAGCATGTCAAGCTCTCCTAGTTTGGCTACGAGTATGACGCATATTCCTTTGTGACTCCGTAGCAAGCGTAGCAAAAATATTCCTCTCTTTCTGTGGGATTTGAGGGATATCTTTGACTTTTCCAATATCAATTTCATCAATATTGACTTATAAATTATAATTCATACAAGTAAAAGATTACAAGCTTAGAGTCATGAATATTCAAATTGTATTGACAATTGTAATTTGTAAATACCAAACTTGAAATTTACGTGAAGAGGAGCTATGTTTAGACCTTTTGACTCTAGCAACTTGAGATTGCAATGACAAAACACTAACTTCTCAAGTTGTGATGGCTCAACCGGTTTCTTTTTTTGATATGAAATAATGCCCATGTGCTCCAATTCCTCTCCGCAGGGCCTGTGCTACAATCTTGTGAAAGAATCCGCAATGCCAATTTTCTCTGCATTGAGTAATTATTCATCATTCATCATTCATCATTCAATGAATCGTGATCATTCATAAATTGATATAAATATAAAATCAATTATAAATGCCTGCTTACCAACAATGGGGTACTCACTCCATACATCCCCCTCCATGCCACGGGTGTAATCAACTTCTCTCTTAAACATGCAGTGTGCTGCTCAAAATAACGCTGATGGTTACGGAATTGAAGCCTTTCTCTCTTGAGCTGAGTGTGCAAAGTCATATCTCGAGCTGTCCATCTTTTTATATAATCTGTCCAATATCCTCATGCTAAGTGTTAGTATATTGTTGCTCTGTTCTCCACAATGGGTGGAGAATGTGAGCAACAACATGGATTGGTCTATGAAACCAATCCCATCTCCTCTTCGCAACATCACATAAAGCTGTCCGTCTATTGAGAAATTAAATAAAACTTTATGAATTGAATCATGTATGTAAAGTTTAAATTGTAGAATCTAATATAGAAAAACAAATTTACAAAAGCACTTACTCATCATCGGAAAGACCTTGTACTTTTTGAATGTATTTTTGTATACGGTCAATGTACTCATATACAAGTCCAAGTGTGCTTCCCTCCATATCCATGATGCGAAGTTTAGTATACAATGGCTCAAGAGCAGATACTAACACCTCTGCCTTTGAACAAAATGCCTCATCTCCCATGACAATGGATGAGAACTGTGTGAATAAAGGATGAGCTGCTTTCACCTCATAGATATGGCTGTGCCACAACAATATGCAAAAGCCCTTTCCTGACCCTCAATACTCTATCAACAACTATGAACATGTAACAAAACCGAGTGACAGAGGGCTTTTGAAAATCCAAATGGCTATGGGCAGGAAAGATGTTGAGAACTTTAGGTAGACTCGTGACAAATTTGACAATGAATTTTGTCTTGTCCAAAATTTGGCTTACCCATGGCATGTGACCTATATCTTCCATTATGAGATCAAAGCTTGAAGAAAGGAGCAAATAGGGAAGTCGATTCTTTTGGCAAAAAATCTCTAAAGAAATTGTAAAAAATTTTCACGATTTTTATAACGATTTTTATTTAAAAATCGACGATTTTATTGTACTATGCATACAACAAGCCGGAGAAGTCACTCGCCCAATCAGATCATATACAGGAGGTATAGGCTAGGTGAAATCATACCATCTGTAGGCATGAGAATGGAACATACTCTCATGGGAAGAAACTCTTGGGTAAAAAACCTAAGGGACCACCATCAGAGCTAAGGGGAAAGGGGGCCAAGAGGGCTTCCATCAAAGGAAGCATCCTCTATAATATGTCAGGCTGCATAATGATCATGTCTGCATAGGTATCCTTGATAGCTATACCATCTATGATCAATCGGTGTCATTTACACTTCCAACATATTCTTGACGGTCTAGGGTTTGTGTTTCAATCTTCGATCTATTAATGATCTAAGGATATATTCAAATGGTACTCCCAAAAGAAACTACATGCTAGGAGTCACCGGAATACTAAAAACTCCCTTTCGAGAAGATAAGACAACGCCCTTTCAGGAAGACAAGACAACTCCCTTTCGAGAAGACAACACAACTCCCTTTCGGGCATAAATAACAAATCTCCCAATGTAACCGAGTGCAAGGATAGCAAATCACTAACAACTTCCTTTCGGGCGCATCATGCAACGGACATAACAACTCCACAAGAAGATGAGATAAGCCCATTACTTTTAACGATGGAGCTATGTCTAGGACCTCGCCATAACTAGAATCTTCTTGTGACGACCGCAATGTTCGACCTACTTTCCTTCTTGTTTTATTGAGTCTTCTTCTTCCTCTTCTTCTTTGTAGTCTCTTTCTTCTTCTTCTTTGTAGTCTCTTTCTTCTTCTTTTTGCCTTTGGATGATGACACCATAGCTTCATCTTTCTCTTCCATACTCTTTTACTCATATTCATCTTGAAGTAACAAGAACTGCAACTCTTCAAATGATATTTCTCTATCTCTTGTAGAGAGAGAAAGAGAAATAACAAAAGAACAATACGTAAATGGAAGTGAATTGATGAGAGTGTATAGCATCTGTTCATCAGAAATGATTGCTCAAATTTTTAGAAATTGATTATGAATATCCTTAAGATTCAAATTATGAAATTGTATTGACTCATTAACTTTCATGTATGTGTCGGATAATTGTCTCCTTAGATGAGTCTTCCGTGCAAGATTTCTACTTTGATAGAGATTCTCCAAACAAGCTTGATGTGATATTCTGCATGACTTGCTTTGAGGAATAATGTGACACTTCACATCCATACCAATAAATGGGAGTGCTTGAGCATCTTTAGAATCCTATATGGACTCCTCTTTTGTAGGAAGTAATTTGATAGTATCTCTAATGCTTAATGATGAAAGGACCTCTTCCTCTTCTTCCTTTTCAGCCACTTGTTGAGCAGAAATTGGAGCAGCTAGTTTCTTGGAAGAAGATGAAACATCCCTTGTAGCTTGTCTTGGTCTTGGATACTTGTCATTAACAATATTCTATAAGTCTTTGGATACTAACAAATTCATCATCATGAAACTCCACATTGAATAATCAGACATTCCATCAAGCTTGTCTTCTTGTTCCAATCCATCTCTATAATCACTCATCTTGGGAAGAAGCTATGTACATGCACAAGTCTCTGATACCAAATGTTAGAAGTGAGGTAGGCTCAATATTAATTCACATGTATTCCAAGATCTTTGTAACACTTGAACCTTAAGTGCGGACACACCATGAACCAAATAAGATAGATGAATAACTATGAGAAATAGACAACATACAAGAGAATGGAGCGAGAAGCTGAATGCCATTCTTAAAATAAATGTCTACTTGACGAATGAATAACAGTACAATGTATGTAATATACAAAAATCTGAATAGAAGACTGAATGTAAGAGGGTTCTAGGTACAAATATATGAGAAAAGAGTGCCTAAGAGTTATAAGAAGGTGTGAATATGCTGAAATAAGAATAAGGTAGGAAATACAGCCTATGTACAAGAATAGATGGAAAAATCTGCAACCTTAACAGAGATTAGAGTTTCTCCTCTGATATAAACAACAACAAGACTTCTCTCTGTGAAGTGATAGGTCATAAAAACTTGGTACAAAAGAATGTAGCCACATATAAGATTCAACAGGCACACACTCCGATTCAACAGGCACACACTCCAATGTGTGTAAGAGAAGAGGGCAACAACAAATCACCAAGAATAAGAAGCAAAAATCATCTGCTGATAGCTACAAGTAAGCTCCAAGATCTAGGTCACACTTAGGATGCTCAAGTGTGAGTGTCAAATGTGCTAGGAGTGACTTAAGTGTGTCATTTTATTAGATTTGAAGCCCTCCACTAATTGCTTTATTAAAAGAAAGCTTTTTGCACCTCATTAATGTGCTTTTTGTGAGTTTGTAGGAAATTAGCTTGCATTTGAAATTAAAAACGAATGTTTTTTTTGATGTACAGAATGAGAGCGATAAGAATATGTATTTCATTTTTGAAAAGCTTTACTTTGAAAATTAGGGTTAGGGTTGTGATACCCTAAACGATCTTTGATGGTTAGATATTATATATCATTAGAAAGCTCTTGACGAGGCTACATGATTATATAAAAACATTTTGATTATGCTGACCATTTTAACCATTTTGCCAATTTGGACCATTTCTAAAAATTAGGGTTTGCTGGAAATAGGGTTTGGACCCCTTAATGTGACATTGTTCTTCCGACAACTTTTACTTGTGCTTTGTACTTCATAGATATCTTGATTCAGCAAGAAGAAGCCGATTGTGACCACTTACTAGTTGTGATACTAGAATTTGTGTGGCCCATACACCTTATGATTGATTTGGGTATTCATTAAATTTTGCCATATTGGCAATCATTTGGTAGTTGTGAGGACTCAAGTGGTCCATGCTCACACTAAGCTTTGGGCTTACTGTTTTCTGTGGATTGATCCGAGTCCACATAGCTTGGCGCTGCCTTATACACGGATGCAAGCGCTTTGTCGACCCCCCATTTGGGGGTAATTTGTTCGTATATTATGGTAGCGATGTGTGTGAACACCACTTGAACACTTTTTTCCCTCTTTAAAATGTCGTTTTTCCATGTTTGTATATACACCCATAAACCGAATGGGCTAATTATCTTTGTACATTCCACACTTAGTAATACGTTGTGTGTTGTGCTGACAAGCTTCTCCTTGTTCATTGTGCTGTTTGCAGGCGTTCTTGTTCCCCGAGCTCTAATAGCCTTCAAGTCATATATTTGAGATAATCGACTTAACCTTTTATGCTCGAAAAGGATGAGCAATGTCGTAGGTGTTCAAGCATATTTTGTGCATAAACTACATAGGTCATGTGTTCTCAGCATTTTAGACTTATCCTGTGTAGCAACATACTCAACCTTGTTCAGGTTTATCACATATTCAAGGTTGATTTAACTAGAAGATTGTTTTGCTGAAGAATTTTCAAATTTCATGTTTGTTCCAATACCTTGGAGTTAACCTTTATCCGAAGGTTAGAAACATTTAAATTTATAACTTCATATCTTATGCCCAACCAAGGCATAGACAAAAGCTAATTCAGATTTCACAAGGATTTCTAGATCAAAATAGACTTTTTTCATGGAAGTTAATGGCTAAATTTTTCGACCACCAGAAAAATTGTGGTCATGTCTAAATCTAGATGGTAGGCTGTACAAAAGCTCGGACTCTCTGCATCCTATCAGGTCATAGGTGATTGTCTTATCAGCTCATTTGTAGCTTCTGTGCAGCCCATATCAACACATATAACTTTTCATCTCGGCATTTGTTGTGCTTTGGTAAACAATCTAGCAACCTTATCATTATGGTGCATCATCAGCCCTTAGCAAGGTCTAACTATGGAGTTCATTAGCCACACTTGTGTACCTCTTGGTTTTCATATCCATGGCAGTTCAGCCTCAACCCACCACACAAGCTCATATGCTCTCCCAGCATGTTCAGCTTCTTTTCTTCAGTTTACATCAGCTCCTTCTATCTCATATCTTTTGCCCTTTTCCATGGTCTCAGTACCTATCTTCAAGCTCTTTATAGTTTAAGAGGAATCCTAATTCAGTGAGTATCATTTCATTGTTTCATAGATAGAAATTTTAGTTTTGTTATTAGATCTATGCAACCATATATCTTGTATGCTCGATTAGTAATGCGGTTAGTTTGGTTTGTTTCTCTTCTCTTTTTCTGTTCATCTTCCTATGATTCTTGTCCATGTTTCTGTTTAGGTTTTTATGACTGCAGTCAATCTCAATTCGTTATCATGTTGTCTCTAGATTTCAATAACTGGCATCAATGAAGTTTTTTTAATAAAAAATTACCTGGATGTCTGCGAATGTTAATTCTTATATGTAATTTGCATTGTTTCTTTATGCATGTGGTTCTATTTTGTTCAAATTTTGATTAAATTCATGCAGCTGATTTGTTTCACATTGTTCGTCTGGGTTAATTCTTTTCAGTCTAAAATCATGCATGCATATTCATCAAATCAGAATGGTTAGTCAGTTCTTTTCTTTTTATTATTAGGTCATCTTTTTCAGTTCTACTAGTCTTTATCTGTTGGGTCCAGTGGATTTAGATCCATTTAAGGACAGGTGGCAAGTTCATCATGCAAAAGGAGATTTAACTGTATTCATCAAGCCATTGCCTCCATGCAAGAGGGAATTAACATATTTGGTGATCTTTATCGTATTAGTTACCTCAGTTGATGACTTGATCAACTTCAAGATCGTGGAAGTGCTTGCTAAAGATCGAAGTCCATTCTTGCATCTGTCGAAACATGCGACTGTTGAA
>CM035439.1:148596725-148644225 GCA_020310875.1 Ceratopteris richardii
AGTGGGCTGAAAAATTGATACCTATACTCATGCATGGACATAGTCATAGGATTAGTTTAGATAGAACCCAACAATTATGGAAGCCTCAAAATCTTCACATTGTGGCAGGAAGCCTATGTAATCAGGATTCTAGTGGACTTCTTCTGAGGTGTGTAGATGAGGATGAACAAGAGACTTGGTTAAGACACACCCACATAAATCCATGGGAGAAACATAGAAGTATCAGTGGTACGTTGCAAGAATTAAAAAGGTTGGGAGTGTATTGGCTAGAGATGCAAAAAGATGTGCATTCACACGTAACAAGTTGTCTTACATTTCAAGAGGAAAGATCAAAGGAAAACTCTACAGTATGCTATTCCACAATAGCACCTAGATGGAGTTTACCTTTAGTGAACTTTTAAGGACACAAGAATAGCCGAAAAGGCAAACCTAGCTAGAAAATGGGATTTAGAGGAGCAAAGTAAAGATTATAGCACTATAGGAAAACATTCTTTGAACATGGACAGGACGATCAATTATGATTATGTGTACATGAAGATGAGCATATCCATGTTTTGGAGATGGCCCATACTAGAGCCATAGGAGGTCATTTTTCGGCAAATAAAACCACAAAAATGATTCCTTTCACCGGATTATGGTGGCCAACTTTGTATCAGGATGTGACAATGTATGTTCAGAGGTGTGATGCATGTCAAAGAACAAAATACCCATCCAAAGAGACGAAATGCCACTACGATCTATGATTAGTGTGAGAGCCTTCACTAAATGGGGTATAGATTTTGTCAGACCGATTAGCCCACCTGCTAAAGGTTCTCATGCTGAGTACATAATAGTAGCCACGAACTATTTGACCAAATGGGTAGAAGCAAAGGCCACAAAGAAGAATGATGCAAGAACCACTGCCAAGTTGTTCTTCGAAAACATCTTTACAAGATTTGGGCTACCCATCAAAATTATGAGTGATGAAGGCACACACTTCATTAACAAAGTAATAGAAACTTTGATAAACGAATTCCTAGTAATTCATAAGAAATCGGCCCCGTATCACCCACAAACCAATGGACAGGCAGAAAGTTCTAATAAGGTGTTATGTACCATTTTAACTAAGATTGTGAATAATAGACAATCGGATTGGGATAAACAATTACATCATGCCTTATGGGCTTTTCAAGTTGCATACAAGACCGCTATTGGCACAACACCATTCAATCTAGCATATGGTCAGAATGCAATCTTACCAATTGATTTCTTGATTCCTACTCTTCGAGTAGCTAAGAAATATGAGTGGATTGGAGACGAGTTGTCCCAACAATTGGATCAAATTGAAAGATTGCACGAGACTAGATTACAAGTAGCAGTAGGTATTTATCCAGCCAAGAGGCGACAAAAAGCATATTATGATACCCATATTAAAGATAAGGGACTCAAGGAAGGTGATTTAGTCCTCCTATACACTTTAAATCAATACGCAAAAAAAATTGCAAAAGCGAGGACATGGACCGTTGGTAATAAACCGTATTTCTACCAGTGGAGCAGTGAATCTAGACACCCTAGACAAATAAATTCTACCTAATTATAGACGTGGTTGTCGCATGAAGAAATATTTAGAACCCTTGACAGATGAGATGATGAATGGACTTCTAAATGCAAAGAGCTGAAAGGAAGAGGATGAGAGAATTAGAGAAGAAACAAGACTTGAAGTATTAGAATGAATACAAAAGAAAAAAGAATGGATGAGAGAGAGAGAGAGATGAAAGATATCAACAAGGAGAGGAGCAAATACCTACAGCCAACTATAGAACATTGGAAACCAAGACTGTAGGACGACAAGTCAGACAACCCTACCTAAATCTAGGAGTAGGAACTGAGGAGTACCACTTAGTGGATGCATTAATTGATACTGGGGCAACATTAAGTTGCATATGCTTTTCATTAGCTCGGCAATTAAATGCATCACTTAACCCAACTAAGGCGTATCTGATGGGCATAGGAGGAAGCACCATTGAATGTTTAGGAGAAATAATCCTATCCTTGCATTTGGGTAACAATTCAATGCATCAAAAGCTTCTAATCTATGAGGATGAGGACCTGCTGGAAGAATTAGTGCTAAGTCAAAATTGGATATACGAATTCGTAGTGACAATTCAGTTAGCCTTAGGTTACATATCCACTAAGATTGGACAGAGAGAATTCTTTAGCCTACTAGATGAGAGACCCCTAAAGACGGTCAACCTGAAGTTTAACGATAGCGAATGTATGCCTGTAAGTGAATCTATACCATGGTCTAGACCTAATCAACTAGCTTTCAATTTTGACCCAAACCCAAAAATCGCTAATCTTCTTACACATGATGCTCAATGAAGCCCTTCATCTCAATCTAGCCAACCTAAGGGACAAAGTAAGGTTCTTATTACTAGTGAGAGACAAATAGTCCCACAACCAAAAACAGAATGAATTCATCCCCCGACGAGAAAAAGAATGCAGCAAATATGGCTTCGCAAGGATCAGCTAGATGACTACAAAAATCAAGTGAAAGAGAACCAAAGGCAATTCAATCGAAGGCGACAACGACCTAACCAATCAATCAAAGAGTGTTCCACACAAATGATGCAAGTGTGGATACCAAATAAATTGATGGCAGCTCAACCTTCAAGGAACCAAATATGGATACCAAAGACAACAATCTAGATCACCAAGGAGCAGCCATGAATGCTACTGGGAGATCGAAGTCAATCCATGAAACCTTCTAGGAGACAAAGAACTCACATGAAGAAAATACCACCAGGCGAACAAATAGTAGCTTCAACGACGGAGACGATAATGTGGAGAGTGAAAGTATAGAGAAACCAAATAACTCCAAAAAATGCTAGGAGATTCTAGAATGACATTCAAGGCATCAAAACTAGGAAGATGTGGATCTTAAAGTCCAAAAAGGCACTACCATGGAGGAAGGCCAAAAATTCCTCTTGCACTAATATTGAGTCCAATGCACCTCGAGTAAGCATAATAGGGCCACATTATAAGGCCATGCTTTGACAAAGCAGCATCTCCGTATCACTAAGAGCACACAGTTCCGTCCATGGGAATAGAAAACATCTTTTACTATAAAATAATAATAATAAACGATAGGAAAAATGCCTCGGCTATGTAACTAATTTTTTCTATTTTCATTTCAGCCAAAGAAAATATTTTTTATAAAAATGATCAGGTACTATGTTCCTTGTACACTCTGTGAGTGGGGACGTGACACACGAAGTGACGATCTCAACATCAAGACAAATCACATCCAAGCTTGATACTAATCATTTTAATCATTCACATGCAGATGGCTTCCTCTAACCCTGAAGCTATGCAGGCAACTTCCTTTGATTTTGAAGCCACTCACGATGCTGAAATACTTGAGTTTCTGCTAGAATCTACAACTAAGGCTTGCAGACACTAGTTCCGGGATGATAACCTAGTGAGAAAACATTTTTTTCTCATCACCATTAAAATCATGCATAGAGAGCATCAATTTCCAGTTATGACTCAAGACTTTAGAATCTTGCATAACATGCCAAGGACAGTGGAAGTATGTACACAAGTAATGAATGCTCTACATCCATCACTTGACAAGCCATCTGTCCTAGAAGCTATGGTAGTGGATAGAAATGGAGAATCACAAACCATTAGATTCACACATGAGCTGATCAAGAGAGCATTCGGTTGGATCAAAGATGGTCTCATTAATATGAAGGATGAAAGCCATGAGGCTAAGAAAAGCACCTTCTTGGATATCAATAGAATCGAGATTGAAGATGAGGTACGGCTTGTGCATCAACATTTTTTTTTTCCAAATATGCACTGCTACATAGCCCCACAGAAAGTGGTAGTGCAACTGCTGTCGCATGCAGTCATGCAAATTGGTAACCAAATCAATTTGAACCCATACATCCAAGAGTGAATCTTTGAAGCCAAAAAGTTATCGGAACACAAGAAGTTTTTAAATGGCAGCTCCGCTTTAACTTTACTTATCTATCAAGCCTTAGACATGAAAGAATGCTTGCGACCTATGATTGCAACAGCTGAAATGTCAAAATATGTAAAGACTGCCACTATATCCAAGCAAAAGAAAGGTGTTACCATAGTGGAAGAGGTCGTCACTAGCTCACGAACCATTATGAGAGGCGCAAAACGGACTCGGGCTGCGGAGACATCCAAAACTCTGCAATCAAAGAGAACGCATGAACTTCCAAAGGTCCCATTAACAACAGCACCAGTCATTATGAAAAGGGACCTCTCTACAGCATTAGAAGCAACACATGCTTATATGAGAGGTCAAGTAAACCTTACAACACAAGAGCATCAATACTACCAATCAAGTAAGCAACAAAGACCCTCACAAGCAAGAAAAAGTGTATCACAAGAAGATAGATACAAAGAATTGGGTTTAAACGATTCAAGCTCAGAAGCCAAATCCCCCCAAGATAATGATACATTGAATACAGATATACACATGGATGATCATGTGGGAGAAGAATGGGATGAGTTGAATCAAGTACAGAATCAAGTGGAAAAGGAAAGTGTGCAGAGGGAACAATACCAACCAAGGGCTGAAGAGCAACCAGAAAGGGTGCACACCATCCAACTGAATGAACAAACATAGACATCGCTCAAGGAAATGTCGCCTCCCAAGTGTAAAATAGTCATACATCCCAAGGAAGCACAAGACATCGACGAGGTATAGGAAGAGCCAGAACTTACCATACCAATCCGAGTAGTTGTTGAACCATCACCCTTGGATGTGGTAGTTGATTCTCAAAAGGTATAATCTCCGGAACTCGAAGCACAAGATACCATGAGCACAACCAAAAGGTTTGAGCCAAGATTGCAACTACATATCAGGTAGCCAAATCAAGAGACACTACATGTTGCACAAGGAAAGATGTGTGAACGGGTGAAGAACCCATTATATCACAAACATGGTTGAATGTAGATATGCATCAACTAATGCCAATAGTCAGAAATATGATTGGCACCGTCATGACTACCCAAAACATATTGATTGAAGAAGATAAAGAAAAAGTATAACTATTTGAAGCCAAAAGTCAATTCCAGATCATGAGCGAAGAACTCTCGGCCAAGAATATAAGTACTCAGTAGGAACTTGCACAAAAAACATTTGAATTGGTGACAAAGACTGAAGAATTCAATCATGTATAGGAGGAGAATGTGTTGCTCAAAGACAAACTAAAAAAGGTAACTATATTTGTTTCAGAACTTCAAAGTGAAGTAAAGACATTGGAAAAGCAACAAGAAATGTATGAAGCGGAGAAGCTATGAATGACAAACCGAAGCAAGATATTAGAAAATCAAATTAAAGTATGTATGGACCAAGCAGACAACCTACGTACAAGGAACAAAGAATTAATGAACTCCATTCTGTTAAATCAACCTTTCGAAAGCACAATCATAGACGGAGAAGGAATACAGGAACTGAAGGCAAAGTTGTTAGAAATGGAAGATCAGCTGAAACAAGAGCAAAGGAAACAAGCTGAGCTAGAAGCAAAATATACAATGGACAACAAAACATTGGAACTCAAGTGGAAAGAGGTAGTGCCAAAATACACAGAGCAATGCATTCAAGATTTTGACAGTAGAAGATGAGTTGAAGGCTAGTAAATTACAACAAGAAGAGAAAGATCAAATCATAGTGGATCTCATAGCACAATTAGAACAAGCAAAGAACTTGGGGACAATAGTAGTGCAACCATCCAAGATGGCTACTAACGAGACTAAGGTACGCCCTCTTTCTCCCCCCAATAGTTCATTCACCATTAAGGGAGCCGGCTATAGACAAATATGATCACCATCCAATCCCATATACTGCAGAACTAAGTCAGAAAGAAAGGGCACTACGAGTGTCTCATCTCACAAAAAATTTTGAAAATGAGGTAGTGAAACTCATGAAAGAGGCTCTGTTGACAGTATACGGGAAGAAGCAAGTACGGACACACATGCAGATCTAGCACTAAGGCAACCCTTCATTTTTTTTCAAAACCCTTACATCATTTTTAAGTGATTCTCATCACTAAAAACCCTTGTAAATATCATTTCACCTTTTTGTAGCTCCATTTTGTACAAGCCAAGGAGTCCTCGAGCTTGGGGAGCCTTAGAAGTAGTTGCCTGCCAATTTTCATAATTTTTAGATCTCGTTTGAGCCCTCAAATAAGCCCTGGAACCTAATTTTTAACTAGGCCGGACACTAGGTCTGGACAGGGCCAAAGCTAGTCAAAAACTATAAATAGAGCTAGAGAGCTCATTTTTGAGCAGTTTTTCTTGTAGTTTGAGCTTGTATGAGAACTTGGTTGCAATAGAAGTGATTCCATTGTCTTACTCTCTTTGTTCTTGCTGTGTGTGCGCGTGTGCGTGTATGTGTGTGCATGCTTGTGTGCTTCTCACTCACGCACTTGTGCTTCCACTTGCTCTTGGTCTTCATACCATCCTCACGTCTTCCCGGATTGACATTAAAGGAGGTGCTACTCATCACTGAGCTACACCAAATTTTGGCGCCGTTGCCGGGGATCGAGCTTTGAGGACGAGCGTGTGATGGTAAGACGTAGAGAGGACGCGTTGGAATGGTAAGTAGTAGGTAAATTTCTGATTTTTCTCCATCTCCATCTTCATCTTCACCTCCTTCTCCATCTCCACCTCCACCTCCTTCTCCACTACATATTCCCTCTTCCTTATCATTCCCTCATTTGTTGTGTGCGAGTTTGAGAGAGAGCGAGTGTGTGTGCTTGTCTTTGTGTGTTTTTTTGCATGTTTCTTGCAGGTGGCAGCTCCATCATCATCTCCAGCAAGCTCAGCAGGTACAGAATTTGTCTGCACATTCCCCGAGGCATTGAGCTCGAGCTATCGCGACACTCCGAAAATTTCACCCAATCACGATTCTGAGTGCACCACGACACTGCGCAGGCCTAGAGCTCCCAGGATCACTAGACAGAACAGAAAAATTCACCATATCCCGAGCTATTGCGACACCTCACGACCTATCGCGACACCTCACGACCTATCGCGACACCTCACGACCTATCGCGACACCTCACGACCTATCGCGACACCTCACGACCTATCGCGACACCTCACGACCTATCGCGACACCTCACGACCTATCGCGACACCTCACGACCTATCACGACACCTCACGACCTATCGCGACACCTCACGACCTATCGCGACACTTCACGAGCTATCACGACACTTCACGAGCTATCGCGACACTTCACGAGCTATCGCGACACCTCGACCTATCGCGACACTTCCCACCTATCGCGACACTTCACGAGCTATCGCGACACCTCACGACCTATCGCGACACTTCCCACCTATCGCGACACTTCACGAGCTATCGCGACACTTCCCACCTATCGCGACACCTCGACCCGACCTATCGCGATACACGGCCTTTAACGCATGAAAAGTTAGGGTTAATTTTGAGTGAATTGAAGGGTAGTTGAGCTTAATTTTAGGCACCTTGGTATAACTTTAGAACCTTGGAAGTGGGCAAAAGACCTAGAAACCAGAGAGGGATCTCCTGAACCCTGAGAGCCTGTTTTGACCCTATAGTGCCTGAATGGTCATAACTTGACCATACGAACTCCCATTGATGAGATTTTGGTCTCGTTGGAAAGCTCGTTGAGAATCCTACGTGGACCTCGACTGGTTTTTGTAAGAATCATACGCGGAGTTTTAGAACATGCATTTTTAAGTTGACCTTTAGGTGGAACTAAGTGGTTCTCAGATTCAGGGGGTACAGTGAGTTACTCCAGGGGGACTGAAAATATTGATGTGTGTCTTCCAATTACTTGTGGTAATAAAGCTATACTAACTGGTGAGTTTTTGCAGGAACTTTGTGTGCACTCAAGGCAATCCAAAGCAAGCTAGCAAGGGTGAGTATCAAGCTTGGGAGAAGGCTTCCTGGGCTTGTGTAGCAGTCTGGTCAACCAGCTAATTGAGGTTGGAAGATCTCTCCACCCTCCTTTGTCAATTCCTAGCCTAGGCTAAGTACGACTTAGGTGTGGTAATTAATTAGGGCAACGTTAGGCACGAATCAAGTCCAAGAGTATTAATCAACCAAGTGCAAGAAGTAAATAGGTATTAAGTGCGAAAACCCTAAGGGACAAAAGGTAAACGAGAATCGATCACTTATCAAGTGCGGAAATTCACTTAAGTACTCCTGACGACGCGATCTCAGACAAGACCATAAACATAATATTCAACTCAAAAGAACAAAGTGATTGGTGCAAAATTAACCTGCAACGAGAGTGTGCTTGGGTCCCAGGGGGTAGATAAATCAGGCATATGAACCTTAGATCAGGCAGACACTTAGGCCGAGACAGACAAAGCCTCAGATCTTCTGAAGCTAGTGTCAATCACACTGCCAGGTCTTGGGCCCAACAGTTGAGTGATTACCCATACACTCCCAGATCAGAAACAAGTGATTCTGAGATGTCCTATCACATGGAGAGACCAGTAGGTAGTTCAGGATTGGCTTATCTAGAAAAACCAGAAGGACCATACAAGTCTCAATTGGAATATATCAGGACGAATCGTCTAGGTGCTCGCATCTACGAAGACGGGCTGAGAAGATCGGTGGTCTAGATTAAGAACCCCGATCAACCCCATGGATTAGACCACCCAGTAGTCAAGTTTGAGAATGGAGCATACCTAGATAAAGAGGGGACTATTTATGTAGTCACCACTCTTCCTGATAGAACAGACGAGTTTGGAAATGTGATTGCAGAGACCGACATGGGTGATATAGAGCAAGGGAACTTAGAGAGAGAGCCAAGAACTCCCCGTGGTAAATCTATCTTGACCAGAATCATGACTCCAGAGTGGATTCCACAGGATAATAAAAGCATAGATCTGCTTTTAAACCGAGAAACCGATGAGGCTTTTTGGAGATATAAATCTTCTCAACCTCAGGAAGTGAGTGCCCTCACAATCTATGAGTTTAAAGACCCTGATAGCCCAGGCCAAGTAACCTACCTAGACAATGCATCAGAGAGAATCTTCGTGGTCACTGAGCATGGCAGACATGCCTACACATGGAAGGGCGAATTTGTTTTTCCCCAACCTCGGACTAATGTGTCATACAGTCATCAAGGAGCTGGGACCTCCCAAGCTCATGGAGCTCAAAGAGATAGAAGTAGAGACAAACCTGAGGTAAGTTTTGCCAACTCCCTGGGAAGAGAAAGAACGGGAACAGAAAGGAATAGAGTGGAACCTGAGAGACATAGAACCCCATGGAATCAAAGGAATGTTGATGATTTTCCTTTGCCAAGGCCGAGAGAACACACTAGGACCCTGCGACCAACTCAACTGATGAAGTCCATGAAGAATTACTTTGATGGCACAGGAGACCCTTATGACCATGTGGCAGAATTTCGGCAAGTATTGAAAGCTGAACAGGTAGAGGACCTATTCACACAATATAATGCTTTCGGTCTAACCCTTAGGAACACTGCCCTTACGTGGTTTCAACCACTAAATGAGAGGCATTTCAGAAACATAGACCAGCTCTTAGAGGCATTTATTGTTGAGTTTTCTAAGAGTGGAATCAGGCATAACACCTCCTCACTAATTCATAGCTTCAAACAAACACCTCAAGAGACGGTCAGACTAGCTGGAAGAAGATTTAGACAGTACCTGGAGAGATGCCCGATGCCGGAGTTACCCACACCAGCCAAACAAGTGGCCTTGTTCCTAGACGGATTGTTGAGCACTAAGCTCAAGTCATATGTGTACCTGAAGGACCCCAGAACGATAGAAGAGTGTGTGCGCATGTGCATAGACATTGAGGACAATCTAGGTGAGGAATTAGAACTATCAAAAATCTATAAGGATTCTGATAGCTCTAGTAACCTGACATCTGGTCAATCCACATCCATCGAGGAACTTGCAGAGAAGGTAGCCCAAAAACTAGGTGTCTCTAACAAGCAAATTCCGAGATTTGCCCGAGTTAAGCGGTGTTACAATTGTGGCGGTGAACATATGGCAAGTGTATGTCCCATTATGGCCCAAACCCAGGCGAATCCTAGTAGCCAGTACTGCACCATAGAGCGCAGGTACACCAACCACACTGCACAAGACTGCCCATATAACAAACAAACTGTTAGGCAAAATTATCCTCAGCCATATCCACAACATGGTAGATACCAGAATCAGTACCCACCACAACAATACAACAGACCACAGCAAACTTATCAGCCACCTTACCAAGGGCAGCAGAGACCTCAACCAGTCCTAGTACAGCAACCCCCTGCTCCCACCAATGTGATCCCAGTGAAATATGCATCTACTGAAGAAAATCTGAATAGAGCCATAGTCCCAGTCACCCCATTGCTATCAGACAGTGATCCAAGTGACCATAGTTTTGACTCCACACATATGGATAGCCCACAGGCTTACTACATGCAGTCACCCGAGCATAACGAGTCATACTATTATGAGGACCCAAGTGAAAATAGTGGGGAACCTGAGTATGCTAATGTCATGTACACAAACCCCAACTCTAGACCTCAACCTAGGCAGGTACGAACCCCATTTCCTAGAGGACCATGCTTCAGATGTCAGGGAGATCACCTTGTACGTGATTGTCCACTGCCTGTCCCTACACAACCTCAACCAATAACCATTCAGGGTTTCTGTCAAGACTGCGGGAAAGAACATCTCCTACGAGATTGCCCAAAGAACCCTAATCACATGCCTAAAATCACTCCTATCAATGTTGTTGGGTTAGTTGTAGACTCCACAGGGAGTGTGACTTCCACTGCACCTGTGCAGGTGATCACAAGAGCCCAGGCACTTCAACAACACCAAGGTGTTGGTCAGGAAAAGAGCCCCGAGGTGAGTGAAACAGAGAGCATAACCAAAAAGAGGACTAGAGCCTGGAAGGATAGTCGTGAAAGAATGAAAAGGCAATGGGCAAAAAAGATAAACGAACTTGAAGAAAGCTTGAGAGAAACCAAGGCAAAAATCACAGAGATCACATCTCAACCGCACTCCCACACACTTCCACCACTACCATCCCCATCACCCTCCATTCCTCCACCCTCTAATACACCCCACGTAACCCACCCACCACCCCGAGTAGGATCAGTATTAGCTGACCCCACTCCTGAAGGCTTGGACATGATGTTCAAGGCCTACCAGGCTCGACTTCAAGAAGGGCCAACAGCTGCAAACCTAGACAAGAGTTACCCTAGAGCAGATTTAGAGATTGAACGGATGAAAATGTGCATGAAAATGGTAGAACAAGCTCAAGCTATACTTGAGACTAGTCAAAAGTTCAATCAGACAAACTCTGTCAAGCCGGATTTGCATTTCCAAGGCTTACTAGAAAGATTAGAGCAGTTGGTAAACAAATCACAAGTTTCTTTACCTCCACAGGCTCAACCAGTTGTTGAAAGAGGAAGCTCACCACCAATGGGAGCTTATGTTCCTAATTCCACGGATGCTGGAATACCTCCTTCAATTCAACAGTACTCTCAAGAGTTCTTGCGGGAAATACAAGAAGAGAAATGGGCCAAGGAGAAGGGTGATTCCCCTCCTATTCCTGAGATTGATGATCTTCATGATCAATTTCCCCAAGACATTCTGTCTATCTATGGAGATCCAACAGAGCAACAAGAGGATGAGAGATTAGATTTTGAATCTAATTCTTTACAAGAGTTGCCTCATTTCACAGGCCCATGGGAATCTGAATCTCTCCAGATCAGAGCCCCCACAATATTGGTGAGAAATGAAGACTCAGTGATTCCCAGGAACACTGATGTTGTGAAGAACACTAAGGTTCAATGTCATCTCACTCTGGAGGAGCTGCTCAAGGCAAAACCGGAGCTCTGGAATCATGTGAAGGATCAGGTTCCAGAACTTGAATCCAATACACCAAAAGTAGGCTCTAAGCAAAAAGTACCAGAGATACCTCTCGACAAGATAGGAGATATGAGCGAAGGTGAAGAAGGTAACACTTATCTTCCGATCACCTATCAAGGTTACACAACCAAAGCAATTGTGGATTCGGGTGCTGGTGTTGCTATTGCGACCACCTCCTTGTGGAAGCGATGGGGCAAACCCACCTTAAGACCAACGAGAATGAAACTTCAAATGGCAGATGGTCATTTTGAAAGACCTCTCGGATTGCTTGAAGGGATAACTCTAACCACTTGTGTAGAGTTTGAACATACATTTGCTATATGTGACTTTGAGAAGAATAATGTTTACGAAATGATCCTAGGAAGACCTTTCCTACGACAATTGCAAATAGTACAGGATTGGGGAACCAACTCCTTGTACTTACAGCACTTAGGGGTCACCACCAACGTCAATCTAAAGGATTACACCTTCAGAGATGTACCACCCCTACAGTGGAATCCTATCCACAAAGCGAAAGAAGATTCTATCTCCGTGCATTCTGGAAGTTCACCTGAACCATCCTGGCTGCATGAAGATACTCACTTGTGGATGTGCAAGGTCGCGGAGGAAGAGGAAAAGCGCCTAAAAGCGAGAGAAGAAGGAACTCCCCCAGGAGATAGACCAATTAAAGACCCAGCCTATACACCGATGATATTTCCAGATGAGGAATTTGAGCCTCATGGTTGGGCAGAAATCTTAGCTACCATGGACATTGCAGTCAATGAAGAACAATGGACACCCCATTGTGATGAGGAGGGTTATGATATTTCAGTGTTCATGTGTCAGCCCTTGTTGGAAGAGTGTGATCCTAGTGAGTTCATAGAAGAAGAAGAGAATGACGATGATCTAGAATCCATTGTGATGGATACTTACTTTGACTCAGAGGAACACTACTTAGAAGACATAGGAGTGTTAACCCAAAAGGAAGAAGAACCCCTTGCGAGTATTAAAACGATAAATTCAAAGAAAGGAAGTGAAGGAGGTCAAAAGAAAAAGAAAAGGAAAGCAGTGAAACAAGAAGAGGAAGAATCATTGTTTGAAGTACCAGAAAATTTCAAGAAATATGAAGTGGAAGACCGAAAAATTTTGGTACGAATGCCTAAGAGAGAGGCCATTATAGGAGAAGCATATGACAATAAAGAAAAGACCAAAAAAATTGTAGTGACCAGTGAAGGGAACGAAGAGCGATGTACGTACATAGGAGACAACCTAAGTGCAAAAGAAGAATTAGAGCTGGTAGCTCTATTAAGGGAATATAGGGATGTGTTCGCATGGCACTATGGAGACTTGAAAGGAGTAGATCCCGAGATTTGCTCTCATACGATTCCGATGACCGTTGATGCCAAGCCCACCAAACAAAAGCCCTACACATATAATGACAATTATGCAGCCAAAATAAAGGAGGAAATTGACAGGTTGATTGAAGCTGGATTCATCTATGAGATTGAGCACACTGAATGGGTGTCCCCCATTGTAGTGGTGCCCAAGAAGAATGGGAAATTGCGGGTGTGCATTAACCTTAAAAAAGTTAATGCCGCTACGATCAGAGATAGTTATCCACTTCCAATCACCGAACATCTATTGGAGCGTGTTGCAGGCAAGGAAGTTTACAGCTTCCTTGATGGATTTTCAGGTTACAACCAAGTAGCCATTGCCCCCGAAGATCAACACAAAACGGCCTTTGCCACAGAATGGGGAATCTTTGCATTTCGTGTGATGCCATTTGGGCTCACCAATGCACCTGCAAAATTCCAAAGACTCATGTGTCATGTCTTCAAAGAGTTCTTGCGAAAGAGCTTAGAAGTATATGTGGATGATTTATGCGCTCATTCCCAAGAAAGAAGTTACCACATCCCTGAGCTCAGGCAAATCTTCAACAAGTGTAGAGATTATCGAGTGTGTCTGAATCCAGAGAAGTGTGTGTTCATGGTACGACAAGGTAAGATCTTAGGTCACATTGTTTCTAAGAATGGAATTTCAACAGATGAAGACAAAGTAAGAGCAATAGCAGAGTTGCCCAGACCAAGGAATGTTAAAGAGGTACAAGCCTTTATGGGCCATTGTGGATATTACCGTAGGTTTATCCACATGTATGCCATCATAGCTAAACCCCTTTATGGGTTGTTAACAAATTTTGAGTGGAGCGAGGAATGCGAGACTTCCTTCAACGAGCTGAAGAGACGTTTGTGCACAGCACCAATATTGACTACTCCGGATTGGAGCAAACCCTTTCATGTCCATGTAGATGCCTCCAATCATGCAATAGGATGTGTGCTAGCACAACCCACAGGTGAAGGAAACCTAGATTTGCCGATAGCATATGCTAGTAGGCAATTAAATGCAGCTGAACGAAATTACACCACAACGGAGAGAGAAGGCTTAGGCATGGTATATGCTGTGAAGAAGTTTAGACACTATCTATTAGCCAATAAGTTCAAGTTTTTCACTGATCATCAAGCTTTACTATATTTGGTCAATAAACCTTGCAATACAGGCCGCTTAGTAAGATGGTTCCTCTTACTAATGGAATACGACTTTGAAGTTGTTGTCAGGAAAGGTAGAACCCATCTTAGGGCAGACCATCTTTCTCGCATCACTTCAAAAGAGCCACCGCAAGGAGTGTCTGATGAATTGCCCAATGCTTATCTGTTCAATTTAGAAGTTGTTCCTAAATGGGCAAGTAAGTTGGTACCAGTCCTAACCTTCGGGCCTGCAAATAAGAATGTGAAAACAAGCAAAGAGGAAATTGTAAAATCACTAAAGTATCAAATATTGGCCGGAAGTATGTACAAGCAAGATACCGAGGGCGTATTAGCTTGTTGTGTCGAGGACGATGAACATACTAGTTGGTTGCAACAAGCCCATGAGGGATTGCTAGGGAATCACTACTCTAAACAACGAACATTGCAGAATCTAAAACGTTTAGGAGTGTATTGGCCTAGCATGGACAAAGAAATACAAGAGTGGATTCACAATTGTTCAGTGTGCCAGAAGAGAACCCCAGTGGAACATGCCACTCTTTATCACGTGTCATTAATCCCAGATTGGAGTGCTCCATTGGTCGAGTTCATGAGATCGGGAACATTACCCAATCAGGCTAGTCTTGCAAGAAAACGGAGCATGGAGCAAGAGGCTCAAGACTATGCCTTAGTAGGAGACAACCTATATCGAAGAGGCAAGGATGGTTACCTAAGACTGTGCATTCATGAATCAGACTATTTGAAAGTCTTAGAAACGGCACACAGCGGTATTGCAGGTGGACACTTTGGGCCTGACAGGGTAATTAAGACCATTCTATTTTCAGGACTTTGGTGGCCCACTCTTCATATGGATGCACATACTTATGTGAAGAGTTTTGACACATGCCAACGTGCCCAATATCCGATAAGAAAAGATGAAATGCCTTTAAGGCCAATGATGGGAGGACGTGCATTTTCAAAGTGGGGTATAGACTTTGTAGGTCCCATCAATCCCCCAGCTAGAAACTCCCATGCAGAATATATTATTGTAGCTACAGATTACCTTACAAAGTGGGTGGAAGTAAAAGCCACGACAAAGAATGATGCTCAAACGACGGCTAAGTTCTTATTCGAAAATGTGTTCACTAGATATGGGTTACCAATAGAGTTGGTTAGTGATAGAGGTACGCACTTCTTGAATGAGGTCATTGAAAATCTCCTTCAAGAATTCATGGTGATACATAAGAAGTCTGCACCCTATCACCCACAAGCTAACGGACAAGCCGAGAGCACGAATAAGATCCTATGTAATGTATTGACGAAACTTGTAAATAATAAACGCTCGGATTGGGACAAACAACTTCATCATGCTGTTTGGGCATACCGAGTTGCTTACAAAACGGTACTCAATGCCACCCCATTTCAGATGGTCTTCGGACAAAATGCGGTGCTACCATTAGATTTCCTAATTCCAGCTTTAAGAGTAGCACAAGAGCATGAGTGGAATGGACACGAGTTGTCCTCTAGGATCTTTGATCTAGAGCGTTTAGGTGAGACGAGGCTACGAGCAGCAGCAGGCATCTATGCTGCAAAGAAACGGCAAAAGGCATACTTTGATGCCCATGTGAAGGATAAGGGCTTGAAAGCAGGAGATCTAGTTTTAGTCTACACATTGAAACAACACGCAAGAAAGCTAGAAAAGAGAGGCTACGGACCTATGATCATCAATAGGATCTCCACGAGTGGAGCAGTACAACTAGCCACTCTAGAGGGGGATGTTCTCCCAAACTATATTAGCGGGTGCAGAGTCAAGCTGTATCAGGAACCCCTCACGGAGGAAATGCTAAGTCAACTCAATACTGCTAAGCAACGTAAAGAGGAGGAAAAACGAATTCGAGAAGAAGCACAGGCAAAGGCCTTAGAACGTATCAGACGAATGAAGATGAGGAGACAAGGGAGGGATCAGCCTGTGACTGACACTCAAGAGTCTCCAGGCTATCACATGGCCATGAGCGAGGCTTCAGGTGAACGTACCCATAAGATAGTGGACCGAAGACCTTTTGTGACCCTAGGAATAGGACAAAGAGACAGCACAACAAGCGTGAGGGCTTTAATTGATTCAGGAGCAGCCACAAGTGCAGTTCGGCTTTCTTATTGCCAGCAGCTGCAATTGGAGGTAAAACCCCTAGAAGCATATCTGATAGGATTAGGAGGTGTTGAAACCCCTTGTATGGGAGAGGTGGATCTTCCCCTCTACATACAAGAGGTCATCATGCCAGCAAAAGTGCTAGTGTGTGAAGACGAGGATCTGACCGAACCTCTTGTCTTAGGCCAAGACTGGATCTATGATCACGCAGTCAACCTCAACCTAAGAAGTGGACTTCTTCAGGCTTGGGTAGGCCAAAGCCGTCTCACGATTGAATTAGAAAATCAAACACTCAAACCAATAGAACAGGTACCAACTCCTGGTCCCTCCAGGAATCCACATGAAGATAATAATGTTGATCTTGAACAAACTTCTATGGTGCAGAGGATTGTCAATCTTACTGAAGGTACAGGAGCCAATAAGGAGTTCCTAACTGACCCAAAGAAGATTCTAAACGAGCAGACCGAACATCACTCGACACGAAGGAGGCTGCTGATCAAGAGGCAGGAGCGCCAACCCGTGCAACATGGAGCATCTCGTGGCGTGAAGCAGATCTGGATACGCAAGGATGGAAAACCCACAGCTCTAATAGCAGACTCTCAAGGAGACAAGAAACGTGCCTCACCATCAAGGAACAAAGTGAAGAAGCCCCCTAGGATAACCCCTAGGCATACCATTTCTATTTGGGTTCCTAAGCGGTCAATGAAGGCCACCCCTAATGCTAGACAGATAGGGGTGCCCAAGGCTTGCTTACAAGCCCAAATTACTTCACCTTCAGGCACTAGGATGAAGCAACTTTCACAAGCACTTGTGGCCAACAACTCAGAAAATGAAAAGATACCTACACCTCTCACTGTCCCCACTCCCATCAACCCTAGGAATGTCTGGAAATGGGTACCCAAAAGGTCCCAAATACATCACACTCTCATCCAGAAACCTTCACCTGTCTTTAGCTCTAAGAGCTACGACTCCTCTATCCAAGCGTGGAGAATTAAACTGTGTACTAAACCCCCTGACCCAATTCTGTAAATCCGCCCACACTAACACAGGAGCATTCTGAGCCCATTGCATAACCAAAGTATGCATCTAGGATGACACTGACCTCTAATCACCACTCACACTATCACAAACACTTCACCACTAACCACTGACCTCCGGGATTGTCATATTAGTATTGTGAAGGGAACACCATTACATCTTGTTTCCTATGCAACACTAATGTGCCTTTCTTCTTCCAGCAGATAAGCAACCTACTCTCATGGCAGCAGCGGCAGGCACAAGCTCTCAGGCAGGCTCTGGTGCTCAAATCAATTGGGATGCCATGCCGGTGGAGGCCCCACCAACAGCTCGGCCCGAAGAGTTCGTGAATGTGCGAAGAATTCCTATTCCCGATCCACCAAACGGCCTAACCGAAAGAGTAAAGGGGCATTCTCACTGGTTCAATGAGATGCCAAGAGATTTGGGAGACGCAGATCATATCTGGGAATCCAAGATGGAATGTGGAGGAGTGTGGTGGACCTTCCAGTTCTTCTCACGAGAATTCGAAGCATTGCAAAATGCAGCTCCACTTCAAGATATCTGGCAAAAAGCAGGATTACAAACTTATTTCAGTGCAGCTCTGCCTAAACCAGATTTCCTCAGGTGCTACTACCTAATTGCCACGCTGAAGCCGACAGGGGATAAGGATCATTCAGGCACATTCTGGGTGCCCTCCCTGTCAAATCTGGAGGAAATGAGGAAGTTTGAATTGAATGTGACTTTAATCAGGGAAGCACTTCAGATGTATGGCACGCATGTACCTTCTCACCGCGACCCCTTGATACCGGAGTCGATGAAAAGCAATAGAATCAAGAAACTAAAAGAAATGTGCGCCCTCACCCCCAACATCGCCATACCTTTGCGGATGTGCCTCCAACACTTCGCATTTCCCGCTCAGGACCGTTTCACTCAACCTCACAAGCAAATATGGTATGGGCTATATCTAGCAGAGACTGGAAGCTTGCCCATTAAGATGCCGGTATGGATCTTAGACCAAGTGTATGAGGCAGGTAAGCGGGGTGTGAGGAAGCCTACTCTACATGCTGTTGTGCGCTCACAAGAATCATCTACAGATGTCTTGCATATGATGTGCCAGTTGCCCGAGCCCTAAAGTATGCACAACTGGAGCTGTTCAAAGGGCGGAAGTCAGGGAGCCAGCCTACAAAACGAATGCGTGGATCGCTCTCCCAGGTAACGATTCCTCAAGAAGCCAGGACCGAAGCTTCTCCCCGACCAGAAGCTCAGGTCACACCTTTCATGATCCATCTTCAAGGAGTTCAAGCTAGGGAGGTGGTACAACCCGTTCCATCCGCCCCTCCACTACCTACCAATGCAGAGTTTGCATCTATGGCCACCTTCACAGAAGATCCAAACTTCGATTTTGAAAGATTCCTGCAGACGGTCCCCCTATCCGACAGTGAAGATTCCCCTGACAATGTTGATCCGGGTGCATCAGTCCAAAGAGAACAGCCACGGGGCGAGACCAGCAGAGTACATGGGGAAGAAGTGGCACAACATCCTCAGGACCCAAATTCACAAGTTCAGGAAGGTGCACAAAGAAATGAACCAGAAGACAGTGGAGAAGAGGCCCCTGCCTACACAGCACAACTCAGACGGCTGTACAAGACCATCAAGCAGGTACAGAGAAGACATAAGATGACAGAAGAGGCGAATAGAGCTCTAATGAACCAGATGCTTCAAACCGAGAATGTCGACTCACATTTTGTGGAATCATTGAATCTATTGGCAGAGACATGTGGGATCGGGGAAGCATTGAGGACAATGGTCTATCAGGAAAACCCTATCTATGATCAACGAAGGATTGATACACGGCCACGACGTGAGAAAATGATTCAAATGGAAGCCTCTACCGCCTTGTCTACTATAATTTCAGAGGATGTTCACATGACAAGCCCAAGTCCCACTGACGAACACGAGGTAATTACACACGTACCATCTCCACCGCCACCTTCCATCCACCCTTCAGAACCCTTCTCCACAATCCCTTCGGAACAACCGATATCCACCCATCATGAAACCATTGTACACACCTCCGTTTTTACATCCTTCCCTTTACCCACATCCAGCACTTCCTCCCAAATTTTTGCCACCGGTCATCCGGCCACCGATCAAACCATAATAGGTCACCCTTCCTATCTCCCCGCCCTTGGACAACCACTTGCCAATAGCCAGACCTCATCCCATCCTTTTCCATTCACCCACACCCAAACCCTATCCACCACTCCCCTAGTAACTGCCTCACACTCAACCCAAGTCACACAACCCTCATTCTGGACAAACCTTGTAAATATACTCCAACAGGTGGATAATTATAATAAAAAGTCCCTTTCTCAACCCCACTCCCCCACATTCACTGCCACCACTATCACACCACCCACCATTCCTGTATTCACAGTGCACGAATCACACACTCTCACGTCTGATCCCATGGACATCTCACCATCCACAGGATCACCCACCACCCCTGTTAGTCCTACATCACCACGTGTCATTTCACTCACGTCGCCATTTCCTAGCACTATAGGCACAACATCCACTTTTCCCTTTCCCATCTCCCGACCCCTTGCATCTTCCACCCTCACCCCTGCACCCACCTCATTTAGTCATGCACTCAACACCATGCTCGAAGCTGCTGCCCAACTTAAACAGGAATACAGGTTACTAGAAGAAAACAATAAAGAACTCTGTACTTTGTCAGCCCATCTCCAGGCACGTGTCACTGCCCTGGAGTTATCTAATACGGAGTTACAGCAGGAGGTGACTACCCTCCAACAATATCAGGTGGAGCTCGAATCCACACATACAAAGAAGAGTAGGGTAACTGAAGAGCAACTTAGAGATCAGCTAGCCCGTAACGCTAGACTACAACGAAACATGGCTCTACTCCGACGCCATTTAGCGGCTGCTCAAGAAGAAAACAAAAGACTACAACAACAAAATCAAGACAACCTCGAAGCAGCTATGGAAAATACTCCAGGGGCACCCATTGACCCGGCTAAATTCCAAGCCATCCCCTCAGAAAACATACAACAAATATTGGAAGCTTATGCCAATCTCTTGGAAGCACATGATCAGCTTGCTGACCAAGTCAAAGACCTACAGAAAGCCCAAGGGCCTACCCAACACCAACGAGAACTTAAAGAGATGGCCAACGCTGCAACCTCACCAGAGCCGGAATTATCAATAACCAATGAAGTACTTGAGCTAAGGCAACAGGTTGCAGAGTTGAAAATCAAGTTGTTACAATATGAACGACCTCCTTCCCCACTTGAGCAACCCATAGAAGAAGAAGCAGTTATTATTCCAGTGGAGGAAGCATTTGAAGAGAACTATGAGCCTCAACCTTTTCCCGGAGGCACAATCACTGAGGAAGGACAGGACACTTATGAGGAACCCCCATCGGCATGGATGAAACAGGTAGAAGAAATGGGGCAGACTCATGAAGAACGTATCTCCTACCAGATGTTGGCCATGAAGACCATTGAAGAAACCATACTTCAATCAGACTACTTCAGACATCTGGCCCCTAGAAGACTAATAACCAGCTCAGAATTACAATATAAGCCATACTTTGTACTGTTGGCAGACTACAACGCCGAGATCAAACGTAAGACCAACAAGTACCCAACTTTCGCAACACAATTTGAACCTGAGGACATTCCAGAGGAGGCGCGCAAAGGGAAAATACACCAACCCATCTGGAGGCAAAAGCTATTGGAAACCTATCCCGAGATGCTACGGACATGGGACCACGCACCCATGCATTTGAAGTATAACAATTGCTATGGACCAGTGCAACGGAGACGAACATGGAAGTCATTCGCCATCAAAGTCAAGAACAACGCCAATTGCAAAGAATGGCTCAATTACCCTGCCATTGCACCCCCAAACAGCACGCCTACTGTAGCCTACATGATGGCTACCATCAGACATTGGCTTCCACGCCTCTACCCTATGCCAGATGTGGCTGCCCAGATGATGCTCAAGATCTTCGATATGATGCAGGTTGTGCTCAAAACTTTCCGAAATGTCTGTCATATTCAACCTCCGATTCCCGGGTTTGTGAATGGTAATTATGACCTGCTATATGATATGAGCACCACCGCGAGCATACGAGTTGCTTATGCATGGCACGCACGCATCAGATATCTCCCTGCCTGCTACAAGCAAACTTTCGATGAAATGTTCACCACGGGGTTCTGGGAAGCACACTCAGAGGTGTTCGCACCACGGCCCACCCATTTGTTACACCTCTTTGCATGCGAACAAACCATGCACTCAGAACTCTACACAACGCCACAATCGGACATACCGAGTGCAGTCAATTGGGAGACCCTCCACAGAGACTTGGTTCGGGGAATAGGCATCAAGGAACAAGAAGTGGCAACCGACCTCCTGCAAGAGTACATTGATCAAACGGTGGAGCAGAGGTCTGTCAGAGGCGACAGACGCTAGGGGGGGGAGAGTGTTGACAGTATACGGGAAGAAGCAAGTACGGACACACATGCAGATCTAGCACTAAGGAAACCCTTCATTTTTTTTCAAAACCCTTACATCATTTTTAAGTGATTCTCATCACTAAAAACCCTTGTAAATATCATTTCACCTTTTTGTAGCATTTTGTAGAAGCCGAGGAGTCCTCGAGCTTGGGGAGCCTTAGAAGTAGTTGCCTGCCAATTTTCATAATTTTTAGATCTCGTTTGAGCCCTCAAATAAGCCCTGGAACCTAATTTTTAACTAGGCCGGACACTAGGTCTGGACAGGGCCAAAGCTAGTCAAAAACTATAAATAGAGCTAGAGAGCTCATTTTTGAGCAGTTTTTCTTGTAGTTTGAGCTTGTATGAGAACTTGGTTGCAATAGAAGTGATTCCATTGTCTTACTCTCTTTGTTCTTGCTGTGTGTGCGCGTGTGCGTGTATGTGTGTGCATGCTTGTGTGCTTCTCACTCACGCACTTGTGCTTCCACTTGCTCTTGGTCTTCATACCATCCTCACGTCTTCCCGGATTGACATTAAAGGAGGTGCTACTCATCACTGAGCTACAGGCTCATATCAAAAGCAAGGATTTAGATGAGACAATGAAGCCCTTCAACCTCCCTTATGGAATCATGAAAGAGAAGCCCCGAAGATACATCACGAAGACCACGGGGAAGGATCCAAACGTGTAGCTCAACTTCAAGGCAAACACTTTTAATTATATTCAACATGAGTTCGAAGCTGTTGATCCTATTTGGAGAAGAAAATTTTTGGAGAAAAATCCAACCTTGTGGGTGCACTGGCAAGAGGCACCATATTTACTACAAGTCAATCCAGCTTTTTTCCCTATGCCACGTTGATGATACTGGCAAGAATTTTGGGACTTGCAAAGACAAGGCAAAATAAATAAATAGTGGCTCAATTTTCCTTTACTACCAAGCCCACCGCATAACTACCTCCCCATTGAAGAGTACATGGTGAGAACAATTGAATTTTGGTTATCTCGATACACCAAGGTCCCCATTCTCACTATCAAATTAACGAATAAAATACTCAGGATGATACTAACAGTAGTAAAAGTCTTCAAGCATGCAAAATACACATTTTTGAACTTCATTGGTATAAATCAAGGAACGAAGATTCTAGTCTTTGACCTTTCTGTCATGCCAAGCCGACTCACTATCATGGCCTACTATTCCAGACTAATGTTTTTGCCCAGCACTTATATGCAGACTTTTGAAGAAGCATTCTTCACAGGCTTCTTTGAGATAGATTCAAAAAATATTCCTAAAGATGTCTACTAACCTAAACACAGGGCTGGTATCATATGAATTAAGTTTCTTTGCCGAGCACAGACAACCACCCCATGACGGAGTGAAGTCAGAACAGTGGAAGTAGTTAATGATACGTGAAACGGATTTGGTAAATGATACAAAGCAAAAGGTATACAAGATGTACTATCATCAACTTCCAAAGCCTATCGGGGATGAAAAAGTTTAGGAGGGGGGACGTGTGGGAAGAGAGAGAGGAGAATCAAGCAAAAGGCAAAGAAAAAGAAAATAAAAAAGAAAAACAAAATAAAAAGAACCACCCTTCACCCAAAGCCCTACAGGGGCACGTATCAGGCTTTACACACATCAGGCTTTAACAAGAAACAGAAAGGATGAGAGCACAGTGAATAAGAAATAAAAGCTCAGCCCATTTGGATGCTCAAGAACTCTAACAAGGACGTTGAACTCTCATGAAAGGTGACTAATATCAAAGTCACCTTAGCCACTGGGTGCATGCGGTGAGAAGAAATAGACAGGCCAAAACCAATGTACCAGGTCCCTAGTTCTGATCAGTTAACCGCTCGTAATCTACACCTTCACATCTTCCACAAGAGCTGGCAATGGTCAACTATAAAGAGGCTATCAACTAATAAGGAACCAGAGTTACTACAGACACAAAGCTAGGGACAAGAAGTAAAGCTAGTCAAGCGACAACAGAGACGGGAGAGTGTTTCAGAGAAAAGGGACACAGAAAAGGAGCCCTAAAAAATTTTCAATTATGGGCATCAATTTTCTTCTTCAAATGTCTTTGAAAACCTCATGAAGCCATGTAAATACACTAGAGGAGTCCTCTGGATTCATAAATCCCAAACATTGTATCATAATCCCTGTAACATAGAAGGAGATTAGAGTTTTCCAATAAAAGTGCCGGTCTCGTGTGAAAGGACCATTTTTAGGGCACATGTATATAAGTCACTTGGTGACACTTGTAAAAGACTTTTTTCCATTGTGAGTAAAGGAGAACTCAGATTTTCAAATTTGCCTTTTCTGTCTCTTGTACCTCCTTGATTGTGAGGTTGCATGTGTGATTGTAGCTTGAATTGAGTGCATGGAAGTGTTGTCTATCCATTTCATTGCTTTTCTGAAGTGTGTAATGTGTGTGTGAAGCTTGAGGAGGTGTGTGGTGAGACTAGATGAGTTGTGCAGCTCAGTTTTTTGCCCATAACTTGAAGCAAGTTTGTTAAAATCGAACTACCATTGGATGCGTCTCATCCAGAGCTTCAAATGGAACTTGCTATTTACCATATTCCAAGTTTTGAGATGAGAGAAAAGTCTGATTTTGTGCTCGCGACACCATTTCCACTTGTGTACGTGATGAATGTGAGTGATGGCATTCATCCGCATGTAACGATAGCTATTCCACTTCATTGACCATTGTGTAAGTGCATGTCTTCATACACTCGTCTAGGTTCAAGATACTTTCCAGATTGATAATTTAAATGTGTGAGCATCCCCACTATATGTACTTACTGGTGATAGAGGAATAGTCTCTTTCATCACTAGTCCCTAGGTCATCACTTAGGTACACATATGCCACTTCAGTTTTCTCATGTAACTCCACTATAACTTCAAGTTCCACCTCAACCATATATGCTTCCTTCACCTCCAACAACCACATTAACTTCTTCTTCACCTCCTCCAAACCAAACACCCTTACCTTTGACCCAAGTTCCACTACCTTATGTGACTTATCGTGATTCCACTTCCACCACTTCACCACCAATGCATCTGAAAAGGGGGATGGGTATGAAAGCACTCCATCGAGTATAGGGGATTTGAAGGAAATAATGACAAACTATATCAACCAATTGAATGAAAATGTGAAGACTCTGACCCTTGATGTGAACTTTCTTAAACCTCAACAAAATATGTTATCTACACGTCGCCCTAAGACAAACCCCACTAATGTTATTTGTAGAGCTTGTTATTTTGTCGTGTATCAGGCCATCTCTCCAAAGATTGCCCTACTATTGTTTGTACTTATGAGAAATGTTTGGGTAGAGGGCATATTAAGGATATGTGTTACATTAAAATGTGTCATATGATGGGTAAGAGTAACACCTTGCCAACCACTGGTCCCATTAATCATCACAGGGGTTTTGAGAGACCTCCTGGCCTGATTTGGACACTTCTTCATAGGGGATATCCTAGTTCTCCACCAGCAGTTGCTTCATCTAGTGTGCCACTTACTACCACAGAGAATCCATCGATAAATATGATTGAGCTTGCTTCATCACCTGTACGAGTTGTTACACAAAGAGGGAAAGAGAAAGTCGTTGAGGATGAGGTGAGAGATCCAAAACATGTTGTTCCTACCCACCCATCCACCCATGTTTTGGATGCTTCTCCCACTCCTTCCAAACCTCGTTTTCCTTGTTCTCGAGCTTTACAAAGTAAGTTATCCCCTTCTATTCCCTCTTATGATCTTGTGGGTACACTTAAGAGGGTGGAATTAACCATGTCCCTACCTCAATATCTCCTTAACTCTCCTAGTATCCATGCTCTATTGAGGAGGTAGTGCAGAGAGTTGGGATCTTCACGGAGAGTTAGCATAATTTTTCCTACACTGAAGAAAGTTGATACTATTATTTCCGAGCGTGAGTGTCCACGAGTGGAGTGTTTGATTCATGATTTGTTCTACCTCATGCCATTGTCGATGGAGGATCTGGAGTGAATGTTCTTAGCTATTCTACCTTTAAAAAGTTGGGTTTATCCTTTAATGGAGTTCCTATAACTGGGTTGCAGATAGAAGATCATCGATCTGTGAGTGCAGAGGATTATATTCAAGGTAAAAAGCATGACTTTGGAGATTGATGATTATGTTCTTCGTTTGAGTCCTAGGCAAGGACAATATTAGATTTTGTTGGGACGACCATGGATTTGGGGAGTTGATTGTGTAATTGACATTCCATGAGGGAGACTATATTGTTGGAGTTAGACATCGAACAGCACAAGGAAGAAGAAGAAGCTTGGAGCACAACACACAATACTGAATGTATTACTAGAGAATGTACAAAGATCAGTAGCCCTTTAGGGCAATAGGCGTATATACAAACCGGGGGAAAAAACCTCCTAAAGAGGGAAAAAACATACCCTAGTAGTCCTAGAGTGTTCACACATCACTACCTAAATATATCAACCAATTCCCCCTGGGAGTGATGCGGTGAACAAGGAGCTGGCACTCATGTATAAGGAAGTGCCAAGCTATGTGGAAATCACTCCACAAAAGGAAGTAAGCCCAAAGCTTTGCGGAAATCTTCAAACTTCTCCCTAGGTAGAGCCTTCGTGAAAAGGTCTACAATGTTCTCCTGCTTGGGCACATATGTCAAGGTGATCTCCCCAGTAGAGAACCTCTCCCTGACATAATGATAATGCACCTCAATGTGCTTAGTGCGAGCATGGAACACAAGGTTCCTCGCAACTACCAATGCGCTTTGACTATCAGTGAAGATGGTGGTGGCAGAAGACAAACCAACACCCAAATCAGCCATAAGGCGTCTGAGCCACACACACTCAACAGTCGTTGTGAAAGTTGCCCTATACTCAGCCTCACAACTAGAAGTGGCCACAGTAGGCTACTTCTTGCTCAACCAACATATACATGAGCTACCAAGCATGAAGCAAAAGCCACTAGTGGACACACGAGTGTCATAGCAACCAGCCCAATCAGAGTCCGAAAAAGCATGCAAATCTGGCGGTAGTGATCCCCCCCCTTGGGATAAAACAAACCAAGTAGTCGGGTACCACTCAAGTAGTGAAAGATGCACTTAACTGCCTGCCAATGCTTGACTCCTCGGCAATGCATAAACTTGCTCATCTGTGAGATAGCAAACTGAATATCAGGCTGAGTAATGCATAAGTAAATCAAGCATCCAATAGCCTGCTGGTAGAGAACAACATCAAATGCATCTCCAACATCATGAAGACTTAGTCGTAAACCTGTTTCCATAGGAGTGGCAATAGGTTTATAGTTTTTAAGGCCAAAACGCTACAACAATGTGTCAATATATTTTGTTTGACACAAAGCCATTCCACCATCAATGTGCATAAATTGAATGCCCAAATAGTGATGCAAATGCCCCAAATCAGACATCTCAAATTAGGCATGCAAATTAGCCTTAAAATTAGCAATATGCCTCTCATGAGGACCAGTGAGCAGCGTGTCATCAACATAAACCACAATGATCAGAAGTACATCATTAGCACGCTTAACATATAAGGTGCTTTCAGTTGGACTGTTCTCAAAACCATGTGCAATTAGATAGGCATGTATCTTCTCATACCAAGCACGTGGTGCTTGCTTTAAACCATATAATGCCTTCTTTAATCTGCACACCTGGTTTTCATGCCCTTTTTGCACAAAGCCATAGGAGTGAAAAACATACACTTCTTCATGCAAGTCACCATTCAAAAATGCAATTTTAATGTCCAACTGATGTACATTCCAAGCATGATGGGCTGCAAGTGCACAGATGCTCCGAATAGTAGTCATACGGCATGTAGGTGCAAAGGTTTCATCAAAATCATGCCTCTTTCTTGCGCATAACCCTTTGCAACAAGCCTAGCCTTATACCTGTCAACTATACCATCAGGTTTACCCTTCAGCTTGTATACCCACTTAGTGCCAATGGCCTTCTTTCCAAGAGGAAAGTCACATAAAGACCAAGTGTCATTCTTTATTATAGCATCATATTCAGATTGCATAGCAGCCATCCAATTTTCTAAATTTTGTGCTTCATCAAATGAAACAAGCTCAGTCTCATCACAAAGACTAGATGCAGCCATAGCATAGCAATCTGATGCAAAAGACGCACTATGAGAGCCTGATCGAGTACGATATGACAAAGGTGCATCTAATTTGTTGTCACGCAAGGTCTGCACCAGCCATTTTGGCATAGTTCTTGCCTGCTCAATATCAGCTCTCTCATCAATAAGTGCATCATGTAAATCTGCATAAAAAATGGAATGATCTGCATCATCACATGAAACTTGCAAAGGTTGAGAAGTTGCCTCATTAGGACCAGCACTAGATTGTCCACATGTAAAAAGAGGCAGCAAAGTATCATACATGTCTTGGGAGCTAACAGATGTCTCCATAGTACATGAAAGCAATGGCTGAATAGCATCTTCCACAAAAACAACATCACGGCTAACCAGAATGTTTTTTGTCTATGGATGATAGAGACGATAGCCTTTACTTTCAAAATTGTACCCAACAAAAATACATTTTACTGCTATATCATCCAATTTTCTACAATGTTGTTCGGACACTAATGCATATGCCAAACAACTAAAAACATGCAGATGAGCAACAGATGGCTTGCGGTCATGCCAAGCCTCATATGGTGTGATAGACTGCAGCGCTTTAGTGGGACACCTGTTAAGTACAAATGTTGCACACATGACAACCTCAAGCCAAAAACTGTGTGGTAAAGCCTCACTCTTGAGCATACACCTCGCCATCTCCATGAGTGACATGTTCTTCCGTTCAGCAACTCCATTTTATTGAGGTGTATATGGCACTGTACAGTGGTGTTTTATCCCACATTCAGCCAAAAATGCATTAAAATCAAAAGACATATACCCCCCCCCCCTCGATCAGAATGGAGGGTGCCTATTTTACATGCTGATAGATTTTCAGCCAAAACCAAAAATTGTTTGAAGCACATGAACACTTCGGACTTCGGCTTCAATGGATATACCCATGCATGCCTAGAAAAAGCATCGATGAAAGTCACGAAGTAAAGATAATTTCCAAAAGAAGGTGTCTCCATAGGACCACATACATCACTATGTGCAAGCTGCAATTTTTGAGTAGCCCGAACTGAACGATCTTTTGGAAAGGATAAACGCTGCATTTTGCCCAAAATACAGCCTTCACAAACATGTTTTCTAGATGCCTCAAGTTTGGGCAAAGAGGACACCATTTCAAATTTCTGCAGGCGTAGAAAACTAGCAAAATTCAGATGACCATAGCGTGTATGCCAAAGCTTTGCATCTAACATAGCCTAAGAATCATGTACTACACATGCCAATTCATTTACAGATCTTTCATAGTCTATGAGCTTATACAGCCCGCGACATAAAATCCCAAAAGCAATAATCACGTTGCCATTTGATAGATCATGAACCGTACACCTGTCATCAACAAGTTTCACAACCAAGCCAATCTTGGCTAATGCAAAAACTGATAACATATTTTTCTTGATCCCTGGCACAAACAAAGCATCTAACAAAGTGAAAGAACTACCATCAGCAGTAGTCAAAATGTCTTACCCACTCCCATAACAGGATAAGAGGAGTTGTTGGTGCATGTAACAGTATTCCCTGTAGGGGCAGGCTCGAGTGAAGAGAAAAAACTACGCTGCTAGGTAATATGTTTGGTCGCCCCACTTTCAAAGTACCAAAGATCTGAGTCTACTGCAGTCATGCACTGCTCATGAGAAGATGGGTCAAAACTACAAACAGAAGTAAATGCCCATTCTTCTTCCTGCACAAGATTAGCAGACTCTGTTTTTGGTGTAGAGGCCTCTGCAACAACCATTCTAGCCTCTTTCTTCTTTGCCTCTTTAGCAACCAGCTTTGGACAGTTCTTTATGATATGATCGTTTCCTTTACAGTACTTGCAAAACAATTTCCGCTTTTCTGATTTCTTTTCATCTTTGTCTTCTCGCTTCAATTGTGCAGCATTAGCAGATTTCTGCTTATTAGTTGAAGAGCTCCATTTTCCTTTGCCCTTCTGACTAGTCAGGAAAGCTTGATCTACAACATGCATAATGGACCTGTTGTGCCTGGACCGATCCTCCTACAACAAAACAGAGACTAATTCCTCAAAAGACAAGGCATTTGGATTCCCTTTCATCATCAACCGAAGAGTAAAAACAAAACTCTGATATGAATCAGGAAGACCATTCAGAACGATCTGCACAAGTTAGCCATCTGGTATAACCTCATCAGCAGAAATCAATTGTTCCTTCAAGTCTTTGATCTTTGTTAGAAAATTATCCATAGAATCACCTTCATTCATGTGCTCACTCTCCAACTGTTTTCGAAGGTAAGCAACACGAGCCTCATTCCTAGCCTCGTACAATGTGGTAAGTGTATCCCAAGCATCCTTAACTATTCTGCAAGAGCGAATGTGAGGAATAATGGCACGTTTGATAGACAAAGCTATCAATGCATGTGCTTGAGCATCTCTACCATCCCAAAGAATCTGCTCTACAGTAGGTGCAGCGAAAACCGCAGCACGAATAGGAATATGCAGAATATCATCATCTTCGATACCTTCTACATCAGCTTCAGTACCTGTAGTTGTAATAGTTGCAGATGTGATAGGACGTTTTTTGACACCCTGCACAATGTTAAACAGTCCTTTTGCAACCAATACATGTCGCATCATATAAGCCCATAACGGGTAGTTGGTACCATCCAACTTATCCTCAACAGTCCCACCGGATCTTGTTGTGCATCGCATTCCTCTTAAGCCCGAAGCAGTCCCTGTTTCCCAATGTCAATGTCGCTTGCCTGAGCATTATCATGAGGGGATTTACATGGAGATTAAAAAGTTATTAGAAGCTGGTTTTATCTTCCTTGTTGATAATATTGAGTGGGTTTCTCCAATTGTTGTAGTCCCTAAGAAAAATAAGCAACTTAGGATTTGTGCTGATTATAAGCAGCTGAATAAAGCCACCATTAAAGATTATTATCCACTTCCTTTTATTGACCAAATAATAGATTCTTTAGTTGGAAGGGAAATATATGCTTTTATGGATGGCTTCTCAGGATATAACCAAATGGCTATAGAGGAAGAGGACAAATTAAAAACCACTTTTACCACTATTTTTGGGATATATGCATATCATGTGATGCCTTTTGGGTTGTGTAATGCATAAGCCGCTTATCAAAGTATAAGCATGAATGTTTTTGAGATGACTTGAAAAAATTCCTTAAAATCTTTGTGGATGATATTGGAGTGGGTACTTCCCGGGATGAGTTTGTACAAGCCTTAGACTATGTTTTCAAGAAGTGTTCGAAAAAATCCATTGCATTGAATGCACAAAACTGTGTTTTTGGAGTGTCTTATGGCATTTTGTTGGGGAACCTCATTAGTAAGCATGGCATAGCAATGGATCCACATAAAGTAGAAGCCATTATTGCATTTCCACACCTATCACTGTTACACAAGTGAGGGGTTTCCTTGGGGCAGCAAAGCAACATAGCCATTTTATAAAAGACATGGCTCATGTTATGTTACCATTAAACCTACTTTTACGAGTTGAGCAAAAAATTCTTTGGGGTGATGCTCAAAGAGAAGCTTTCGCTACTCTTAAGAGAAGCTTTCTCTACTCTTAAGAGAAGCTTTTGCTACTCTTAAGAGAAGCTTTACCACTGCTCCTATTCTTAAGCCACCTGATGCTTCAAAACCCTTTCACTTATTTTCTAGTTGTTCCCACTCCGTTATTTTTGCATGTGTTGCCCAACTTTATGAGAAAAAGTTAAGCCCTATTGCATATTATAGCCGAAAGTTAAAAGATGCTAAGACATGCTATACATGGGTAGAAAGGGCTTGTTTAGCCATTGTTGATAGTGCTCAAAAGTTTAGAACATATTTATCCACTCAACATACTATAATATATGTATCCAAGGATTCTTTATAGCTTATGATGAATAATCTTGAACCTGAACTATGAGGTGGGTAGTTGAGTTGCAATCTTTTGATTATGAGCTTCAATCGAAACCTCCTTCCTTGCAAAAGCTTGTTGATTGTTTAGCTGATGTTCCTCCATGTTTAGATGAACCAGCAGTACTTGAACCTTAACTGTTTCTTATTGAGTCCTCTAGTGAGTCATATGATCATATTGCTAAATATCTTTCTACCCTTAAGTTTCCTCCTTATATGAATAAAGCTAAAAAGAAAAGATTGGTTACCCATGCACAAAAGTTTACTATCATTGACGGGAAGCTCTATCATAAGGGATTTGAAGGTATTTATAGATGATGTGTTGAAAACGGAGAAATTCTTGACATTTTGAAAGAATGTCATGATAGTGCATGTGGGGTTCATTTTGCGGGGAGGTTAACTCCATTAAAGATTTTAAGGGCAGGGTATTGGTGGCCTAAGGTGTTTAAGGATTCCTTTGATTGGTGTCACAAGTGTGATGTTTGCGAGAGAGCCACCCGTTTGGAAAATGTCTCAGACCTAATAATCCTATTATGGTTGCTTTACCTTTTGAGAAATGGGGAATTTATTATGTGGGCCCTATTACACCTACTTCTAAACATGGGAAATCCTACATCATTGTTGCTACTAACTACTTAACTATGTGGAGTGAGGCTAGAGTTGTGAGGAAAGATGATGTTGGCGCTACTGCCAGATTTTGATTGAGAATATTATTTGTCGTTTCGGAGCACCTGCTGAGTTGGTTTCAGATAGGGGGACTCATTTTCTTAATGATGTGATTGACGATCTTACCATACATTTTAATATTCAGTATGATAAATCATAAAACAACAACTTATAAACCTTCTACTAATGGGCAAGTCGAAAGCACTAATAAAATTTTGGTGATTATTCTTTGAAAAACAGTAGATCCCCATAAAAGAGATTGGAATGAGAAGCTACCACCAACTGTTTGGGCATATAACACCACTTTTAAAGAAGCCACTGGATTCACTCCATTCTCGTTAGGTTATGGGCAAGAGTGTGTGTTACCTATTGAACATGAGTTGGCGAGTTTGAGGTTTCTGCATGAGCATACACTTCCACTTGAAGAGAGTTTGAAAGAGAGATTGGGTACTTTGGAGCACCTAGATGAGTGGAGGTTGAGGCTTATTTTCATCAAACAGATGTTAAGAAACATCAAACTAAGCAGAGAGATAAAAAAGCAAAAACCTATTCTTTTGAAGTGGGACAGTTTCTTCTCCTTTATGATGCACGTCATGAGCTTTTTCCTAGGAATTTGATTCATATTTGGTCGGGTCCTTATCTTATTGTGGAGGTTTATCCTAGGAATAAGGTCCAACTTGCAGAAATGGATGGGACATGGTTTTCCACCAAAACCAACTTTGATAAAATTAAACCTTATTGGATGTGATGATTATCTTCTTCATGTTTACAGATGCTGGAGATCCTTCTACTTCGTCTTGGTCTTTTTACTTTGATGGAGCTTGTAGAGGCATGAAGAAAGTGGGAGCTTGTGGCATTGTCATATATCCACCTAAATGAAAAGCTATTCTATAGGAAGTTCTTTTGGAAGAGCATTTGAGTAATAATATTGCATAATATCACGCACTTTTGGTCGGTTTGAGGGCATTACTACTTTGGGAGCTACTAATGTTAAGGTTTATGGAGATTCACAACTTGTGGTACACCAGCTTGATGGTCAAGCCCGCACCCTTCACCCTTTGATGCACTATTATTGCCAAATTGCTCGTGACCTCTTCACCCATTTCTCAACTTACACTCTTACTTTTTTGCCTCGTCATGAGAACCGTGTTGCAGATTCTTTAGCTTTGACGGCCCTTTCTGGTTCCTTTTTCCCAAAATTTTGACCGTGCTGTGGTGGATACTTCTTCGTTCAACATTGATCCTTGGAATTTAGTACAAAATATTAAGTGTTTGGGAGTTGAAGAATTGGGTGCCTTTTACAGGGAATGAAATCATCTTATCCCTCTATCTATTCTTCTCTCATTCTTTCCATGACCCGTAGACTTATACACTTATCTGAAGTTGTCTTTCTTTCTATAAATCAAGGAGTTTACTTATGATTCTGTAGCCCAATGGATAAGGCACTGGTCTAACTGGAGATCTATGTCCACACTAGCAGGCTAGTTTTCCCCGCAAGATGCCACTGTTGGATATATTTTTTTGGCACCACAACGAGACCATTGATGTTTCGCATATGCATCTGTTACGTGTTTATGTGTATGTGTTGATGTTTGCATTATCATTTGTGTACACCTTGTGCTCCATATGTGTGTCGCTTCATTTCACTGCATAAAAAAAAAGCGCTCACTTGATCTGCCATTTGGAGTAGCTTTGACAGCAAAGAAATCTAGAAAGTTGGTAATGAACGGAAGATTCGAGTTCTACACAATTGCAACAACCATCATCGCAAGGCGAAGGCTGCACGAAATGGCTAAAGTATCAAACACCTGCTCGAAGATACCCAAATTTATGATCGCTATCAAAGCATTGGTGTTGTTTGTTTTTACTATGTGTGCGCAGGGTCTATGTGTAATGATTTATAAATCATTAATCCCATTGAAAAATAAAATGGAAGGTCAAATTAAAGAAATCGAAGAGTCGTGGTTGAATCGAAAAGGGTATGAATGGAGGAAGGAGACCCGTTTCATCTTGGGGCTGGCCTATGCGCTGTGAGCAGAACAAGCAGGAGCGAAGTGGACGGAGGGAGAAAGAGACTGTATTAGTTGGGACAATCCAAGCGCTCTTGCAGAGCCGTAAAGTAGAGAGGAAGAGAGAGGGACGCTTGGATGCGTATGATTTTGACAAAGAATAATTGTAGAGGCGCGTGAGAGCATGCAAGCAGCCCACCACTTGCTCCAAGCTATATAGCAGACGAGAGAGAGTGAGCAAGGTCGATTCGACTTGCTGCAGTAATTCGGTAGAGCATCAAGAAGGAGGGCACGAGCGGCTGCGCAACCGTCCTGAGAAGAGTAAGAGAGAGAGATGTCCCACGAGCAGCCTGTCAGAAGAGAGAGGGCAATGTTGTTCTCCAAGCGAGAGAGATAGAGAGACACATTTGATACTTCTCTTTATAAGCAAGTTGTGAGAGTTTGATATATGTATGTAACACAAGGCCAGAAATTTAGTATGGAGTTTTCCAATTGAGTTGATTCATGCATAGCCGTGACAGTAAGCATTGACAAGTGGTAAAATGTGTGTTTAGTTATCTCAAAGGCACTTTGATTTTAAGTCTCTTTGATAGTAGAGATGCTCAACAATGCTTGCATGCTTTTACAAATAGTGATTGGATTGGTTGTTATGATACGTAAGTGTCTACTAATGGTAACTGCATTTGTTTTGGAGGATCATGCATATCTTGTTTTGGAGGATCATGCATATTTGGATTGAGTAAGAAACAACCTACTGCGGTCACATCGAGTTGTGAAGCTGAGTACAAGACAATATTCATAGCTACAGTGCAGTGTATATGGTTGAGACACTTATTGATGGATCTATACATCGAGAATCTTATACCTATGTATATTCTCACCGATAGTCTGAGTGCATCGATGGTTGCAAGAAATCTAGTGTTCATGCTTGCACAAAGCACATTGAGATTCATTATCATTATGTTAGAGAGCACCTTCATGCTTGAGATACTAATTTGGTATATCTACCTATACAAGATAATGTGGTAGACATATTCGCCAAAGCTCGCCCACGAAAAAAGTTTGAAGCTTTTTGCAAAGGTTTAGGTTTATTACCTTGTGAGGGCTGATTTGTCACTCCCTCTATGTCACATTTAGGGGGGCTTATTACATTTATGTGTCCTTCGAGTAGCTTTGATGTGGATTATTTCTTTCTACATGTGCACTTTTTACTCTAGTCCTGACTACATATTTTTTTATGATGTAATCACATACATGATATACTCATATGTGGTATTACATAATACTTAGGGATTCACTAATAGCTCTCACTTCACTCATTTTCATATTACTGATCATCTATCTAAAGAGAGCTCTTCCAACGTTTCTTGATGTGTCGATCTCCTTCTTTGCTCGCGTGACTACATATTTTTGCCGATGTAACCACATACATGATATACTCATATGTGGTGGTACATAGTACTTAGGGCATAGTACGAACGAGAGAATTAATTCGTGAGAATTAATTCGAGAATTATTCGTTTAATTCGTTTAGTTCGTTCATACCAAAAATAAAATTCGGGAATTTTATCCATATGGAGAGAATTTTATTTTCTTAAGTTATATATATATAAATATATAAATAAATAAATACTTATATTGCATAACTTATATTTTAAAAAGTAACTTGCATAACTATTAACTAGTCTATAGGAACATTGATAGAAATTCAAATCATAAATGATAAACCATAGAGACTACAGACTATAGAGACCACCATCATCCATGAACTCTAGTGAATCATGAGTCATGATATTGATAATTAGTAAGCTTCAACTTGCAAACAATCATCATCATACATGAGATACATATAACATCATAAATAAATGATGAATAGTGATACATAAAAACATACATCATGAATCTCAATACACCATAAATCAAGTCACAAGTATACAGTGTCTCCCATTATCAAATTTCAATACATCATAAGTCAAGTCACATTGCACAAGTGTCTCTAAGTGCCTCAAAATCTCAATACATATCATGACTCATCATCATCTATAAGATCCTCATCAAAAGAACTAGCCCATGATGGAGTATCAATGCTATAGTTCTCTCTAGACTGCCAAGGTCTAGCTCCTACATCGTCATCATCATGATCGGTGCTAGATTGTGCTGATCTCTCCTCCCAATCATCAAGTGAAGTTGCATCCACCTCCGGGTCCTCCCTGCTACTAGTATGGAGCCCATGTGCTCCAGGTCCTCGTCTACCTCGTCGAGAAGCAATCTTTGAGGGCCGTCGACTCATGGATGGCTGATCTGGATCTATTACAATATGTAAATGAATGATGGATTAATAACTAATGACTATCTAACATTGAAACATGTTATAATAAACATTCGGTAATTTTGAGTTACCTAATCTACCACTAGATCTTGTACTCCTACGTGTTTGTCTCACAAATTGTTGAGACTCCTTAAATAACATGGTAAAGATATCCTTCTCTTCTTGTGGGATTCGAGGAATATCTTTAATTTCTCCAATATCAATGGAGTCAACATTAACCTACATAAACAACCCATCAATGATTAGAATCATAACATCATACATGGTCATTGGTAACTTATAATTTGTAATGAATCAATATATTTCATGGCTTCAACTTACCTGTAGAGGTGCAATATGACTTCCTTTGCTCTCCAACAACTTGAGATTGCAGTGTGTACACTAACTTCTCAAGTTGTGCAGGACTTAGTCTATTTCACTTTTTCGTATGAAAAAGAGCCCATGTGCTCCAATTCCGTTGAGCGGGCCCAATGCTACAATCCTCGGATAATATCTGGAGTGCCAACTTTCGCTACAAAGTTAGAAAATGAAATTCTAAATGAGATTACTTCATATATGGCTTTGGAAATCCCAAAATTGAAGTGCTAGTAAGTAGTAACTCACCAATAGAGGAGTGCCCACTCCATATTTCTCCCACCAAGTTACAGGGGTAACTTGGTTCTCTCGTAATCGTGCAATCGGCTACCCAAAGTATCGTTCCATGCAACGGAACTGCAATCGCTCACTCTCCAATTGTGACTAGAGGCCTAGATCTCACTGCGTCTAACATTGAACATACTCTATCCAACTATCTTCCAAGGCCTCATCGACATTCTACTCTTCTGATCTCCACAATGGATGGAGTATGTGAGCAATAGCATGGATTGGCTTGTGGAACCAATCCCATCTCCTCTGCACTACATCACATAGCTCACGTTTCCTAAAATTTCATTATATAAAAATAAGAAGATATTATATTAGCTCAAGATTCGGAGTGAATGTAAAAGTATTCAAACGTTTAAATCCCAAAATTATAAATACTCACTCTATCTCTGACAGTCCAGAAATGTTTCTTATGCATCCTTGTATACGACCAATGTATTCGTATACAAGTCCAGGTGTACTCCCCTCCATATTGACAATACGAAGCACTGCATAAAGGCTAGCATGCATCCCATGGATACACAATTAGATGCATTATCTGTTATCACTTGCACCACATTCTTGCTCCCAACATCTTCTATGGCTTTCTTCACATGGGAGTAAATGAATTCACATGTTACAATTGTCCCCGGTGCATGTGCTGGTATGGCACGCAAGAACATTGTTCCCTTGCAAGAGGAAACAAGAATGTTATACACATTCCTCTTGCATATGTCAGACCACGCATCACACAATATGGAACACCCATATTTCTCCCAAGTGGCACGCAAGGATAACATCTCAGATTCCACTGCACTCTTCTGTTTATTCAACTCTTTAGTGCGTAGAATAGCCCCTGAGGGTCCCTCCCAAGGAGCACCTATGCGGCTGATTGCTCTCATAGCCCTCTTCCATGCAGTCGTGTTTGCAACATTAAATGGTAAGCCACACAAAATGAATAATTTTGATATTTCTTTGGTAGCTTCTTCCATCTCTTGTTTTTGCATGGAGGCTCTCATGCTATCTCTTGCAAACACATTGGTCTCTGAGACCCTAGGTATTGCCATGGGAGACGCACTAGTGCTTACACTTTCAGTATGAACTTTCTTTGAAGGCCCTTCAAGGCTTTCATGAATGTGAAACTCTGATCCTTCATGCCCACTCGAATGAGAGTGGGAACCCAAATCCCCTACACCTTGACTCATCTGCAACTTTGCAAAGACATTTTGAGGAACGGAGTGGCATTCTCCCACCCCGGAGTCCTAAAAGGTGTGCTTTGATACGTGAAGCACTGCCAACATAGATCCCTTTGCAATACTTGCACTCCCAAGTATTGGGTCCAGTGCATGTCATCTTCACGTGAGAACGAAGGTCAGATTGAGCTCTTCTCATGATAAATGATATGGATTATGGATGAATAATGAACTCAATGGATAATGATCTCTCTCTCTCTCTCTCTCTCTCTCTCTCTCTCTCTCTCTCTCTCTCTCTCTCTCTCTCTCTCTCTCTCTCTATGGATATCATATTTGTATCACACACATTGATCATATAGAGTGCATACCCATAGCACCCCACACCCGTGATGCCACTTACTATCCACTCCTTTTATACCCATTTTTTTGTACTCACACTTTATTTTCCTTTTGAGATCACAGTGGATTGGATCATACTGATGTATATGTTTTGTCTCATAGGCCGATTTTGGCCTCTAATAGACGTTAAAAAGTCTCTCTCTCTCTCTCTCTCTCTCTCTCTCTCTCTCTCTCTCTCTCTCTCTCTCTCTCTCTCTCTCTCTCTCTCTCTCTCTCTCTCTCTCTCTCTCTCTCTCTCTCTCTCTCTCACATGGATTATGGGAACTTGGAAGGCAGCAAGCTGCAACGGGCTGAGCTCAGCTTCGAGGTTCGAAGGGCTGTGGCCAGCACGCAGAGGGCATCTAGATTCTACTCTCAATGAGACTTTCACGCTCACAGTAATGGATTATGGGCTGCACAATCGAGAAAACTACTCTCAACGAACTCGCTCAGTCTCAGACGTCGGCAATCGACTAGGGCACAAACTTCGAAGTTCAAAAATAACTGAAAAGCAAAAAGTGTATAAAATTCGCTGGGGACGAATTAATTCGTTCGCAAATTAAACAAATTTTATTCTTAAGGAAAAAAACGCGAATTTTTTATACTATGACTTAGGGATTCACTAATAGCTCTCACTTCAGTCATTTTCATATTACTGATCATCTATCTAAAGAGAGCTCTTCCAACGTTTCTTGATGTGTCAATCTCCTTGCTCTTGTGTACACACCCAACACAACCAATATCCATATGCTCTATTTTCTAAAAAATCTCTCTTTCATGTAAAAGAATGGAGTTAATCTATGTATAGAGCGTGTAATACTCTATATGTTCTTCCTTAGCAAAATGCCTCTCATGGGAATACTTGTTTCTCCTTTTTAAGTTCACAAAAGGAAATTCAGCAGGTTGCTGTTTTCTTGCCACATTTTGAAAAACAAAATTATCATCTCAGAGATCTCCTCTATTTTTGGAAATAAGTCCTGGATGCATTTTGCATATGAAAGACCATTGAGAAGGAATCTGAAGCCACAAGTTTATATCCGATGTGCAGTCTATTTAGCTTGGCCCAAGCACAAATAATATACTTTATCCCATCCACTCTACACATATTGCTCCTCGATAGATCTGTACCTATCTGAAATAATATCTGTTGCATTGTATTCACTTTCTGCAAATTTATTTTGAAAAAAAATTGACAAGCGAAATTCTTTCATTGTGGTTTCCATTGATGAATCATAGTAGTTTCAACTATCTAAGAGACAAACTGCACCACATGAAAGAAAGCCAAGCATGAAAAAAATGCTCTTAGAAAGTTATCTGTATTATCATAGCATTGTAAAGAATAAGATATCATACAACTGGCAACAAGTTATGAAGCCAGGTATCAGCAAATAATGCTAGACTGGGAATAATAGTATCTCAACTGCTATGGGCTATATGGCCTTCATGAGGATGCCTTTAACAAGGTGGAAAGACAAGAAATTCTTGTTTCAGCTTTCCAAGGGTGCAATCAAATTCGCTGTGTCACTTCAGTTTCAAATGAGAATGGGAGTAACGATAAAACCAGGATACTTAAAAATCGATATTTGATGATGTTGGAATGGTGGAGAGATTACTTCACATTCAAGAGCTTAGGAGCCTTGAAAAGATGATGGTCAGATGAAGAAACCGTTCTTCCTACCGTGATTACCTTTTGGACATGACAACTTGAGGGGCCCATTTTAACAAACCAGCCAGATTGTCAAATTGCAAGGATGACAGTTGGTGTTACTTCACAAGTGACTAGCATGACCATAGGTGCATTGAACGAGTTTGTTTGCAAGTCATATGAATCTATGACTTTGACTGAGCAAGGCTCATTCAGGAAGAATAGGCAGCCTGCTAACACTTGTGCCACTGGTCCCAAGTGTTTCTGGTCCAATATCATTGGGATCTCCTGATTTGATGCTTGTATCAGCAGCTGGCAATATTCCAGTGTTTCCTGTCAAGAGATAGGGTAAAATTCTGATCCTTGAGCTGTTACCTAGGCCTGCTAACTCAGTTCCTAATTGATAGCTTTCAATCAATTTAATTTGACTTTCAATGATCTCCAAAGACCTTGGAAGAAGCTCAACAGGCTGTCCCTTGGGTATCACTATCTGCTCAATGGCTAGTCTCGCTTCCTGCTTCACATTTCATGCAGCACAGTTGAAAACATAAGATGTGCATTTTTAGACACCTATAACTAGATTAAATGATTGAATTAGATATACCTCAAGTGCATCAACTTCATCCTCTAATGTGGCCTTCCTACTGCTGCTTAAGCCCTTGCCAATCCCTTCAGATCGAGCTTTTGTGTCATCTTTTATCTTATTAGATAAGCTATTGCTGCTTCCAAGGCTCTCCATACCAAGGATGGTGCGAAGCGCCCTAACCATTTGTGGCATGGTATTGGCCTGAGAGAGCAAAGAAAGAGTTCCAATGCAATAGCACAACCAAATGACAACTTATTGCTATCTGCATATTCAATTAACAGTACAATACCTTTATGACAAAGATGGGGAGCTGTCTATATTTTGCTATGCCCCTTACCCATGAGCTTAGATTCAGCTTGGAGCGTAGGGCAAGGACTGCATCAGCAGCTCCAAGATCATCAGTTAACTGGATCGCATTATCCAAACCCATGACTTCCACAACTTGTTCTAGACTTGAATCAGAAATCTGTGTTGAAATTTGCAAAGAATAATGCAAATGAATACATTGGTGCAATAAAAGATGTGTAATAAACTTGCAATATACTTCTAGAAAAATGTTAACAGGAGTATTCTGCTACAATGTTACGGACTTTAGATCATATACCATGTGATATTTTATGGACTGACATAACTGTATCAACATGATTTCCCACCGGGAAAAACTAGAATATTTCTCAATGAGCATGTGCCAGGGTGGCATCTCCCGTTGTGACCTCGAGGGTAAAATGAGTTACCTGATATGTATACAATAAGAGAGGAGCATCCCCTGGTTTCCATAATTGTTCGCTCTTAGTACTGCTTCCAAGGACCTCTTCATCAGTTTCACTTCCGTCATCATCGTCTTCAATGCTTGAATCAGCCCCGCTTGTAGCTGACTGTCCACGTTTAAAATCAAATGGTTGATTCATTGACTCGAGAGAAACTTTTGAGTCAAATCCACCACTTTGGTTCATGTGCCTCTCCTCAAACAAAGGAATTCGACCTAACTAAAGAAAAATTGAAGAAAGAAAAGAGACTAACAAGTTACACTAACTACAAAAAAGAATTGAAAAAGCACATTATCATTGTTCAGCAGGTAAACCTGCAAGAAGAGCATCTATTGTAGCTGCAAGACTGTGATGGATTCTCCACTCTGTTCGAGAAATCATCTCTAGTGCAGACATAAACGTCGGTGGCCCCTTCCTCTCAAGAACACTTTTCTGAACACCACGTCTTCTTGCTTCATCATCTCCAAGTGTGACACTCTTTGAGAAAAGGAAAGGGAAAAGAAACTGGTAAAGTTTGGCTCTCAAGCATACTATAAACCTCATATCAAACTGCAAGAATCATTTTTAGAACTTGTAATAGTTCCTTTTTTCCCTTTTCTTGTGTGCTGACATGTGTGTGTGTGTGTGTGTGTGTGTGTGTGTGTGTGTGTGTGTGCGCACGCGTGTGCGCACGCACATGCATTTTATGCAGGTGTGCCCATCCAGTTATTAGGTTTTTCTTCTCTAAAGAACAGAATGCTGCAGGGAGACAGGGAATCAGGTGCATTTCCTTATATGCATATACACACCTTGTCTATCAGTAGCTGTATCTATATGAATGTCTGTACAAACAAAGTGAATACTTCACACCATGCATAAATGTAATACCAATGTTCAAGCATGAAAGCAAGAGCATGAAGTCCTAGTTAGGGAGCAAGTAGACACCAGAAATATACATATTCACACAGGCACACTAATGGATCTATGAGTTATTATGTAAAATTCATTGTCAGTGCACGTATAAAGTCATCAAGTAGATGCATATATGTACATACGTGCAAGTACATGAAAATTACATTTCAAAATCACAGCATTCATTACAAATTAATAATATACCAAAATACACATTCAACAAGCCAAATGAGAAAACAGAAAAATACCATCTGAGACCATCAAAATTGCATATTATAGGTTTATTTTATAGATTATTGATGGGCTGAAGTGCAAATGCTATTGCACAAAAATAGTGTAGACTATTGAAATACGGAAATATAAGTGATAGATCAAGTATGAAGAATGAAAATTGGTACACTCTAGTACCAATTGAGTCATGTAACATGCATCAGATAATTGACATGAACACTTTCAAAGCTACAACACCATTCCCATATCAATTTAAGATCAGAAGACCCAGAGGTGCACAGAACATATGCAAAAGAACCCTCTAGACATATAATAACTGGCAATAGCCCGGCTGAACCATGTAAAATCCAAAAAACAATTTCTGATGAAATCAGATAAAGATGTCCAAAAATACTGGTATATCTTTTATGTCATATGGCCCATCATGCATAGGTGTCTCGTTTGAACTTGATTGATAGCCAATGTCACCTATGATGTATCCATTAACTTTTTAAGATACTTTTCTCAAAACTTTAGGTCATCTTAGAAACCATCAGAAAAGTTTTAGCAGATTGCTTCCCATCGAAAGTGAAAAATCAGGTTCGCGTCAAAATAATTTTGTCTGCATTGGTGTGCGTATGTGTAATGTTGTGTATGCATGTGTGCATGACGCATCTCGCGGTATGTTCATGTCAATGTGTGAGTGCATGCACCTCTATGAATGCCCCACTCTCTTAAGGTCCTTTCAATGATCCATGGTGTTCAAAGTCGTAAGGTTCTCACCATGAGGGGAACCAATGTGTGAGATCAAACAATGGTTGGGTTTTTACTTGTAAGATAAATGAGGTTTATGTGTCCATATGGCCAAAAAGTGGGGGTCTAACCTATGATTTAAACAGTGATTAGGTCGATAGCAACTCAAGGCACATTGCATCGATTCTTACTAGAGATACAGAGTCACAGAGATTCCCTCCTCCAGCCTACTGTAGCAGCCCATACAGGAGGGAGACAGAGTCAGCTCACTAACTTCTTTATTCCACGACGTGCAGCAGCCCTCGCCCCCTCAGCTCACACACCGAGAGGGGTGACTCTTCAGCAGGCTCAGACCTCTCCAGCTAGGAGACGACCCCGTGCTGTAGGATATTGGGCCCCGGGACTTCACCGACACCAGATTGCAGCGATCCAGGCCCGTGACCATCGCGGCATGGAGGAGAGACGATCCCGGATGATGGCTGACCCCGCTGCAGCCATAAGGGTGGCCCTTACTCCACCTCCACGTATGTATCACATCTTACACCCGCCCACTAGCACAGGATGGAGCTAGTTAGTCGTTTTAGATGCATTTTCATGCTTGTTGTACTACCCTTCTGCATATAGATTATCATAGATCTCGAAGTCCGCACCCCCCACTTCCATGGGTATCTCCACATGCATACTACGGAGATCTATATCAGTTTTTTCAGCACTTTTTTCTTTTCTGATTGACAGAACATACACCCATGTACATCGATTTGTCTCATAGGCCGAGTTCGGCCTCCTAATAGACATAAAAACACCTCTCTCTCTCTCTCTCTCTCTCTCTCTCTCTCTCTCTCTCTCTCTCTCTCTCTCTCTCTCTCTCTCTCTCTCTCTCTCTCTCTCTCTCTCTCTCTCTCTCTCTCTCTCTCTCTCTCTCTCTCTCTCTCTCTCTCTCTCTCTCTCTCATATAGAGTCACTGCTTGCACTCTCATAGACCGAACAGTGGAGCTAGGGAGATCTAGAAGACCGAGAGTGAGAAGTGCTACACAGTATCGACGGAGACTACAGCGGAGGATTCGAGCTGTACTTTTCAGACACCCACAGTGCAGATGAGGAGAGATCTACAGCCTTGTATATCGGCACATCCCTCCTATGTATCAGGCCTTTGTTGTATTAGTCTTGGTGTTAGCCTTTTCCGAGCTATTTTACATCTTTCATTTTCAATACCACTTCCTTTGGTACTCAGATTTTGTATAGATTCACCAGTTTTGTAACTTTTGGTCTCATAGGTTATTCTGGCTTTATCAAGACGTAAATATATCATTTCATTTCATTTCATTTCATTTTCTCTCTCTCTCTCTCTCTCTCTCTCTCTCTCTCTCTCTCTCTCTCTCTCTCTCTCTCTCTCTCTCTCTCTCTCTCTCTCTCTCTCTCTCTCTCTCTCTCTCCCCCTCCCTCCCTCCCTATCTCTCTCCCCCCCCCCCCTATGCATATCATATTTGAATCTCACCCATTGAGCATATAGAGTGCATACCCAAAGCAACCCCACACCCTTGATGCCAGTTACTATCCACTCCTTTTATACCCGTTTGCGGTACTCACACTTTATTTTCCTTTTGGGATCATATATGTATATGTTTTGTCTCATAGGCCGATTTTGGCCTCTAATAGACATTAAAAAGTCTCTCTCTCTCTCTCTCTCTCTCTCTCTCTCTCTCTCTCTCTCTCTCTCTCTCTCTCTCTCTCTCTCTCTCTCTCTCTCTCTCTCTCTCTCTCTCTCTCTCTCTCTCTCTCTCTCTCTCTCATTCCATCCAAACTATATGCTTTATTCAGAGGATGAGGGAGCTCCCTACAGACACACTCACACTCAAGGCTTTTGAGGCATCTATACAGATATCAGAGTCAGGATATGAGAGAGCTTGGTACACTCAAGTTAGAGTCTGGTTTGATAGTCATGGGCTTGATATGGACAGATTGCCGCCTTTTCAGTACGACCCAGACTCACCTCACATCCACCTCTCTCGTCATGAGAGGAATGTTGTGTTGAGACAGGATCTTTGGCAGCTCTACATTAGTCAGACATGGCACACACCACACATGGGATTGAGACTATTGCATTATCAAGACCAGTTCTTAGACATTCTAGCGGAAGGTTTCATCCGGCGGCCACGTTACATGGATACTTACATGCCTCATAGCTCGAGGGTAGCGATTGGCCAGTTGAGAGTCTCATCACATAGACTAGAGATTGAGATGGGAAGAGAAGCAGACATTTCGAGAGAGGAGCGGATATGCAGGGTTTGCAGAGTAGAGATGGAGGATGAGGAGCACTTTGTATGCAGATGTAGCGCATATGATGGCATCAGAGGTAGATACGGGACTCTATTTACAGGGCAGCCCACCCTCCGAGAGATCATGGACTCTAGAGACCAGCAACAGCTCGGGCGATTCCTACTAGAGATACAGAGTCACAGAGATTCCCTACTCCAGCCTACTATAGCAGCCCACACAGGAGGGAGACAGAGTCAGCTCACTGAGTTCTTTATTCCACGACGTTCTGCAGCCCTCCCCCCCTCAGCCCACACACCCAGAGGGGTGACTCTTCCGCAGGCTCAGACTTCTCGAGCTAGGAGACGACCCCATGCTAGAGGATATTGGGCCCCGAGACTTCACCGACATCAGATTGCAGAGATCCAGGCTCGTCACCATCGCGCCATGGAGGATAGACGATTCCAGATGATGGCTGATCCCGCTGCAGCTATCACGATGGCCCTGACTCCACCTCCACCTATGTATCACATCTTACACCCACCCACTAGCACAGGATGGAGCTAGTTAGTCGTTTTAGATGCATTCCCATGCTTGTTGTACTACTCCTTTGCATATAGACTATCATAGATATCGCACTCCATACACCCCCCCACTTTCATGGGTATCTCCACATGCATATCACGGAGATATGTATCAGCTTTACCAGTTTCTTTTCCAGCACTTTTATCTTCTCTGATAGACAGAAGATACACCCATGCATGGTTGTAACCTGACGCGTCAGGAACATTTTTCCTGTCGTCAGGAATCACGTCAGGAACCTAGACGTCAGTAACGTTTTACTGACGGGGCTTTTGCAGATGACATGTTTTAGGCCATTTTTCTGGTATGCACTCACTTATTCTTTAGTCTCTATGGTTCGATTGGTCTTCAGCACTTCAGGCTACAATCTACAGAAGCACGAAGAGCACTAGGGCGTAGGCTACAGCCTACAGCTTACTGCTTGCTTACTGTACTGTTGGCAGTGCCCCACACTAACATTTCTGGCCCTCACTCTGAGAAGACAGAGGCTCCAGCATGCCTCAAAT
>CM035439.1:148649225-148658614 GCA_020310875.1 Ceratopteris richardii
ACCCATCACCACAGATAAGACAGAAGGCAGGCACATGCCTTTACTAAGCAAGGGTGAAAGCAGAGGAGGAAGTTTTTCAAGCTCATCGAAAACTAAAAAATATAGGATTCGGTTGCAAATAGACTGACATTTGTAGTTAAGAAGTTGGATAGCTAGGTAGACAGGAAGAACATCAGAAAACAATGAAGCATTATTCAGGCAGTAAAGGGCAATGAAAGGATGTTGTTGGCAGTTGCACTACTGCATATTCTAAAGTAGCCTCTTAAACTGCACTCATACACATATATACCAGGATGAAACCATGCAAACCCCAAATTCACCCCAAAATGAAAGTGTAAGTACAAGGTCATGGTGTCTCTTTCTATGAAAATGACCGACCACTGTATAAAAAATGATCATCAAACTGCTGATGTCAGCTTATCATTCTAATAGAGTCCCCCATTGACAATGTTATAATATCTATGGCTTAATTATGTTTCCTGACATAACATAAACAAAAACATGGATAACCATCCATACATGAGCAGATATCAAAATGATTATGAAACACAACGTCATAGACCATCCAAACTTGTAAATTTTAGTTTTTGAGCCTAGTATCACCTTGGGAAGGATAATTGTTGACAATTACTTATTACATAAGAAAACATAGAAAATATGTAATGATAGGGTATAGTTATGCTCTACCAACATATAAGATATCAAACTCTCACTTTGATTCATATCCATGCCCATTGTCTTGGGATCACCACAAGTAAGCATGCCACATGCACACTCTAACCATGCCCATAGACCTATACATCCACCTGCCCAAATGCATTCTTGCCGGTCTCTACATATATAACACATACACATACGTGTATGAATAGGTATATACATGCATATGGACATGCACTTCATGCATAAATGCGTGAATATGTACATACGTGCACATACATGCACATACATGTACACACATACTTCTTTGTTTCCATCGTTTCCCTTTTCTTTTGGGGGGAGAGAGAGACAGAGAGAGAGAAAGAAAGAAGAAAATGTGTTAACATTTGCTAGGGGCCAAACTGGCTCATGTAACAAATCATACAATCAAGAGAAAGAAAGAAAGAGGAGTGGAAAGTACATTTTCTCCTCCTATGCATGTCTGAGTTAAGGACCATGGTGCTCGAGGGAGTTTGAACTTTGTTGTAGTCCCCCTCTTGATCAAGAGCTGACTCACTCCACCACTCATCCAATGGGGGTCCCCTAGAATCATATCACTATGCTTTTGAATCTCAAGGAGATATCCACCCAATTTCCTAGAAAGATGTGCTTGGCAAGTTGTGATTACAAGCATAGTACAAAGGTGAGATTTAAATCATAGATTTGAATCGTTTAAATCATAGAAATTTAAAAAAATGGAAAAAAAAAACTAGGTTTTTATTTATCATGGGCGATTTTTTTTTTTAATATACTTTGTCATTCATCACGGCATGTAAAAGTCTCTCCAAATCTCAGTAGCAATAGCAATTAGCATAATTTAAGGGATTCCCGATAAAAGAAATTACATTCCTCCATAAGCGCATCCACTCTAGGTGTTTTATCATTATCTAAATCTTGGTGAGCATAAGGCAGCTTTTGATAATCAAAGTTTTTGCCAAGACCATTCAATAGCTAGGATTTGGTTGAGCATAAGAGGGCATGAAATCCGTATCTTGAATCTACTATGAAGCAAACTGGCTAGAAGTACCAATATGAAAGTATCCTTCACTTTTTCAAAGTATGATCACACATACAAAATGGAATACTGGTATTGATCATTCGTCACCCAAAAGCAAAGTAATACTTTGAGCACAAAACCATAGAAATACTTTGATAAGTAATCTATGTCCGTATGCATAGCTGTTATTGACATTTTTCTGACTTTTGACATTTAGCCGGCCTCTGACGGGTACATTAAAATGTTTCTGACATTTCCTATCGCGGCCTTTTTTTTTCCAAAATACAAACTCAAATATACAGTACTTAATATACTCTAGAGTATAGAAATAATAACATAAAGGATAATTTATATCATTTATGTATGATATTTTACATATATGACATAATGGTTGAGGGATGGGCATATCACGGTGGCTAAGGGATGGACAATTTTCTAGGCAAGTAGATTGTTTCCTTCCCTTGTGCAAAAAATGAGTATGGCTGAACTTGTCTGCTGGCAGCCATGTTGTGGTTGTTCGTCCTATGCTTCACACTTCCATGCCCCTGATTTAAGTACAGATGCTGCCACTTCAATTACACATATGTTCTAGGCCAGCCTGTACCAGTACATATGTTCCAGCATATGCCCCAGCCTATATCAAGTAACTATAGCAAAAAGGTCTATGATCTATCTATTTGCATGAAATTTGAATAATCATTGAATGGTTTTGCTAGCCACTCAGAAATAGAGCTCTCAAATGTACTGTCCATCCCTCAATCACTATGAAACATCAAAATTTTCAGTCAATATACAGTACAAAGTAGAAAACTTCTGGATTCTTCTTGATATTTTACCTTGGGATGTCCTCAAATCTGCTTGGGAAGTCTTAAAACCTGCTAACAGAGGGTGTATGAGAGTGTAAGGGTGCCATGTCAAGGCCTTGGGGCCCCAAGACACAAGTGTTAGCATATGAGACCAAAGTTGTGCAGAGAGACATGCATATGTGAACAAAAATTTGTTTAAAACCTGAACGGTGCAAGGTCAGGAACATGTTTCTGACGCCAGAGTCGGGTACAGGTCAGAAACCTCAGCTAAGGGGGTTCTTGACACGCCTTGTCCATATGTATGTAGTCTTTAAAATTGCAAAATCATGTACAAATTCATTATGGATGCCAAACTATCTCTTCAAAAAGATCCTATTAAATCATATTTACAATCAAAGAAGTCATTCCTGAAGAAATGCATAACACAAGAAGTTCTGGACAAGACTTTAAAAAAATAATAATAATAATAAAAGATTTTTATGAATATTTATCGTTCCAAGAGGTTTGAATTGCGATTGAGATTTTTACGATCCAGAAAAATAATAATGATAAAAATCGTACAATTTTTTTTAGCTACTATTACAAACGAGAATACATAGAATACCTTTTTTAGGTCTCTGAATGAGCAAAAAAGGAAGTGCTCCTCACACTTAGTCTCAATGGAGTAGCCTCCACTCTTTTCGAGTGCCGTCATCTCAACTTCTCTCAATCTTCACATGGTGGAAAGAAAAAGGGGGGGGGGGGGGGGGGGGGGGGGGGGGGGGGGGGGGGGGGGGGAGAGAGAGAGAGAAAAAGAAGAAAGAAAGAAAGTGTTTTTACGTCTATTAGGAGGCCGAACTCGGCCTATGAGACAAATCGATGTACATGGGTGTATCTTCTGTCTATCAAAGAAGATAAAAGTGCTGAATAATAAACTGATAAAGCTGATACATATCTCCGTGATATGCATGTGGAGATACCCATGAAAGTGGGGGGGGGGGGGGTGTATGGAGTGCGATTTCTATGATAGTCTACATGCAAATGGGTAGTACAACAAGCATGGGAATGCATCTGAAACGATTAACTAGCTCCATCCTATGCTAGTGGGTGGGTGTAAGATGTGATACACAGGTGGAGGTGCAGTCAAGGCCATCGTGATAGCTGCAGCGGGATCAGCCATCATCGGGAATCTTCTCTCCTCCATGGAGCGATGGTGACGAGCCTGGATCTCTGCAATCTGATGTCGGTGAAGTCTCGGGGCCCGATATCCTCTAGCACGAGGTCGTCTCCTAGCTCGAGAAGTCTGAGCCTACGGAAGAGTCACCCCTCTCGGTGTGTGGGCTGAGGGGGGGAGGGCTGCAACACGTCGTGGAATAAAGAACTAAGTGAATAAAGAACTAAGTGAGCTGACTCTGTCTCCCTCCTGTATGGGCGGCTACAGTAGGCTGGAGTAGGGAATCTCTGTGACTCTGTATCTCTAGTAGGAATCGCCCGAATTGTCACTGGTCTCTAGAGTCCATGATCTCTCGGAGGGTGGGCTGCCCTGTAAATAGAGTCCCGTATCTACCTCTGATGCCATCATATGCACTACATCTGCATACAAAGTGCTCCTCATCCTCCATCTCTACTCTGCAAACCCTGCATATCCGCTCCTCTCTCGGAATGTCTGCGGTTCAGCCCATCTCAATCTCTAGTCTATGTGATGAGACTCTCAACTGGCCAATCGCTACCCTCGAGCTATGAGGCATGTAAGTATCCATGTAATGTGGCCACCAGATCAAACCGTCTGCTAGAATGTCTAAGAACTGGTCTCGATAATGCGATAGTCTCGATCCCATGTGTGGTGTGTGCCATGTCTGACTAATGTAGAGCTTCCAAAGATCCTGTCTCAGCACAACATTCCTCTCATGACGAGAGAGGTGGATGTGAGGTGAGTCTCGGTCGTACTGAAAAGGCGGCAATCTGTCCATATCAAGCCCATGACTATCAAACGAGACTCTAACCTGAGTGTACCAAGCTCTCTCATATCCTGACTCTGATATCTGTATAGATGCCTCAAAAGCTCTTTGTGTGAGTCTCTCTGAAGGGAGCTTCCTCATCCTCTGAATAAAGCACATGGTCTTGAATAGTGCATCTACTACCATGGGTGGTGCAGCTAGCTCTGCCCTGATGATGTCGGCCTGGGGCCCAAACTGTCGCAGCATACATCATAGCTGGTCGGACTAGTGTGTCAAATAGCCATCCCTTCGTGCAGGGCTCCTGGAAGTGTGCCTCGTGACATCTCTGCTCTAACATGGCTAAAGCTTCATATCCTTGTGTGAGTCTATCGGTGGCTGCTTATCTCATGCTGAAGGGGCCAGGTAAGCTCGTGAATGTGACTCCCAGGTAGACATAGGAAGTGGCCACCTCAATCTGTCCACAGCCGGCTATGAATCCTGCTCCATTCCTCACCATGGGGGAGGTGTGGAAGATCATGACCTTTGTCTTGCCAAGGTTTACTGTCAAGCCCCTCTGTGTACAAAACTCATCTAGGGCATCCAAGTGGCGCTGTAATCCCTCAAATGACTCTGAAATCAAGACAATGTCATCGGCATATAATAAAATGTGAACAGGTGTACCTGCGAGGTCTGCAGCCTCTCCTCCAGCTCGGAGAATGTAGTCCTCAATCTCATCAATGTAGAGACCACATAGAGTAGGAGAGAGCAGGCAGCCTTGCTTAACACCGATGGTGCTAGCAATGGCCTCAGACATACCTCCTGGACACTGTACTCTCCCAGTCACCCGCTCGTAGAGTGCATAGATGGCCCAAATCATTCCTGATGGTACTCCCAAGCTCTGAAGGCGTTGGAAGAGCCTCTCTCGTGGCACTGTATCAAAAGCTTTGCGGAAGTCCACAAAGCAGCAATATAGTCTCTTCTTCCGCACCCTTGCCCCGTCAATGAAGCCGCGCAAAATGAAGATGTCATCAATAGTAGAGAAAGCTCGTCGAGTCTCTTCTTCCGCACCCTTGCCCCGTCAATGAGGCCGCGCAAAATGAAGATGTCATCAATAGTAGAGAAAGCTCGTCGAAAACCTGCCTCGCCTTATGCTCATAGCCCCTCAGTCTCTGGATATGAGCTGAGCTCTACCTCAAGTATGGTACTGTATAGTTTGACCATGGTGTGGCCAATCATGATGGTCCTGTAATTCCCTCGGTCCAGGGTGTCGCGAGACTTGTGGATAGGCACAATGGTGTGCCTAGTCCACTCCTCTGGGAAGCCCTCCCCTATAGCCCGGTTGAAGACATGGCCAATCAACGGGCTATAGTGGAGGCTCCTGTAATTCCCTCGGTCCAGGGTGTCGCCAGATTTGTGGATAGGCACAATGGTGTGCCTAGTCACCTCTTCTAGAAAGCCCTCCCCTATAGCCCGGTTGAAGACATGTGCAATCAACGGGCTATAGTGGAGGCTGCATATATGAGATGCTCGCTCTGCAATCCCGTATGGTATGTCAAACGTCCATGTGGCAGTCGTCCTATGCCCTCTCAACCATCCTTGCTGTGAAAAGAGAAGAACTAGTAGGGAGAGGCTCAAGTGGCTCGGAATGGGAGGCTGCCCAGGCACCTCATATAATGTCTCAGCATAATCATGCCATGTGTGTAGGTCCCCAATAGGTATGGTCGGGCGTGGCTCTCGTAGGGTACGCCATGCTGCGGCACTGTCCATACTCATAAAGAGATGGTATAGCTCAAGCACATGTGCCTCCTCAAAGGCTCGCCTCTTCCGACGTATGACAATCTTCGTCCGTCCCGTGGCCTGTCTCTCTGTGATCTCTCCCAATGCACACATACATACATACACACACACATATATATATATATATATATATATATATATATATATATATATATATATATATATATATATATATATATATATATATATATATATATATATATATATATATATATATATATATATATACATAGTTGTTTCTGACGCGTTTCTGACTTCTGACTTCTACCCGACGTCTGATGGGTCAGGTAAAACGTTTCTGACGTTATCTGACGCCGCCAAATTTTTTTTCAAAAAAGTCATGGAAAAAGGAGTAGAGACACCATACAATAATAGAATTATGTTCTTAACATTATATCAATGAAAAAACATAAGTAGAATAACATGATATATCAAAAAAAGTGAGGAGTCAAGATTAAACTTTAAAGTCTAAAGACGATCACTATCAAGCAAAATAAAGGCAAAACTCAAGTAGCTCAACATAGGCATAGAGCCATGGATGTATGATATATCATAAATCATGATAAGATGAGACTCAAGAGAATGTCACACATCCTCATCTCCTACATCATCATCATCATCATCATCAGCAATAAGAAAATCCTCCTCCTCAATGCAATCCTCATGACTCTCCATAAGTGTATGAGCTGATGAAACAACTATCTCCCCATCATGTTATGCTTGCAATGCAATTAGTCTTTGATCATCCGCTTCTTTCTCTATCATGTCAAGTGTCACTTGTATTTTTTGAAATCCTCTTTCCTGAATTTTAGATATGAGGCAATGATTTGTATGGATATACACTAATTTCTCAACATTCTTAGGCAGCAATCTGTTTCGCCTCTTTGTATGTATCAATGAGAAAGTGCTCCAATTTCTTTCACAAGGTGATGCACAAGAACCTTGTGAAAGAATGCGAAGAGCTAACTTTTGTAAATTGGGAACACATGGTCCAAATTGTTTCCACCATCTCACAGCATAATGCATTCTACTCTCATCGCGTACAACAGGACGTGAAAATGCACCTGACAAAGATTTATATACATCTAACTCATCACATAATTGACCTTGTTTTTTAACATCACCACGCGTGTATCTCTCTATAACATCCATCCATCCATTATACACCTCTGTATCCATGTGTGGTGACTTTGCCCTCCAAATTGGATGAAGAACATAACCTGCTGCATGTAGAGGAGTATGTAACATCTCCCACCTCTCAATACATAAAGATTTTACTTCTTCTAACCTGGTAGAATCAATGCAATCCAAGGAGGAAATTTTTTCAATCATTCTATCTCTGAGCTCATAAATTAACCTTATTGTTGCCCCTTCTCTATCTGCCAAACGTGAAATTTTTAGGATAGGGCTGCATACAACAATAATCTCTCTCACATTTCTCCAAAAAAATGGACTCAACACAATTGCAGAAAGCTCTTCTACCTTTTGAGATTTTGCAACTCTCTTTCTTCTCTATTCAGGGCATACCATCAAAGAGCGCAAACCATTGTATACACGCTCATCAAGCAAATTAGTAAGCATTATGAATGCATAAGCAAACCTCGTGGGAGCCGGTTTCACCAAATCTTTTTGGCTGAATTTTCTAAATAATGCAAGCACAGTAGGCTTCATTGTAACAAATGTGACAATCTTTGTTGCATTCTCCAATACAGGCTTCACCCATGCAAGCTTTCCAATGTCTTCAAATAGAAGATCTAAGCAATGACATGTGCATCGTGTGTAAAAGATGTGGGGCCATTGTTCCTCCACCAAATGACCAGCCCGTATACAATTGGATGCATTGTCCATCACAATTTGGACCACATTGTCTTCTCCAACATCCTTGATGGCATCTTTCAAGATTTCAAATATAAACTCACCTGATTTAACCTCACAAGAGGTGTCCACAGATTTCAAGAACACTGTTCCATAAATACAAGAGACCATAACATTGATGATTGGTCTATTTCTAGTGTCCGACCAGCCATCACACATAATACTACATCCAAATATCTTCCATGCATCACGAATTTGTATTATATCCCCTTCTATGGTCCTCACTTCTTCATGCAACTCTTCTGATCTCAATTGCTGGTATGAAAGGGGCTTATAAGATTGCCCTACCCTACCAACAGCTTGGAACATGTCAAGAAAGTAAGGACTTCTCACTTTCCAAAAGGGAATATCCTCCGCAAAGAAATAACGACGAACAGCCTTATTTGCCTCTTTTCTAGCTTGGACATCCCAAGCTTTATCCAAAGCCCCTTTTGAACTTTTTGCCTTCTTCATTGCATGACCTACAGAGGACTCTCCAAGTCCACCATCATCACATTGTGATACTGATACATCTGCATATGATTCAGCATGTGATTGCGTATTGATATTAGCACTTCCACTAGCACTATCAAGTGTTCTCCCATGCAATTTCCTGCATATATCCTTCACATTTTCAGGTGCACTTTCACAACTACCTACTCCATATCCCTTGAGGCCAAGCAAATGTGCTCTGACTCTATTTGCTCCCCCATCCCAAGTATGGGAACAATACTTGCACCTAACACTGAAATTGCCTTTGGGTAAAGTCTTCAATTTTGTCACAAAGTCCCATTCAGCTCCTCGTTTGCGAGGCATCTACAAAATGTTCAACCATAAAAAAGAGATCCAATTAGACTCTACTATCAAGAGTTCACAAATGAATGATCAATCATAATTTATAATCCTTTTGCAGGCATTTCAAGGTGCAATCAAAGTAGGCTGAATTGATTCTGATGTTGTTGCTGCACATTATTCCAACTGCTGCTCTGCAAAATGCCATGGCAGCCTTGGATTGTCTGCAAAATGCCATGGCAGCCTTATGAACAGTCCTCAAAACCATGTTAACACCACTGTCAGCATCCATAATCCCACTCATCTCACATTTAGAGCATATGTCACATCTTCATAAGGCTTCTGCATGTGTGCCCTTGCAGACAACCCAAGGCTGCCATGGCATTTTGCAGAGCAGCAGTTGTAATAATGTGCAGCAGCAACATCAGAATCAATTCAGCATATGCATTGTTGTCTCAATGTTGCTCAAGCCTCAACATATGCACAATCATACGACACATCATGAATCAACACTGTTCTACATGGATGAGC
>CM035439.1:148671114-148686114 GCA_020310875.1 Ceratopteris richardii
AGATATGGCATACATACATACAGAGGACATGGGTGTGCCCTAGGGATACATTGCCTCTAAAAACGCTCTATTACCGTGAGCATTTTCTACATATATCGGGCGAGGGCTTCATTGAGATTCCGCGATACATGCAGACATACCTAACCCACCACCTTCGAGTTGTCATTGGGCAGCTCCGAGTGTCATCACATCAGCTCGAGATTGAGAGGGGTCGGTCTAGGGGAGTCCCTCGAGAGGAGAGGTGGTGCCCAGTATGCCAGACAGAGCTAGAGAGTGAGGAGCATTTTGTTGTCAGATGCCCAGCATACTTAGACCTACGTGCACAATTCCAGATAAAGGAGTCGCTCCAGTTGTGCGTGACTATGGGAGACAAGCGGCGATTGGGACGTTTCCTCATAGCGGCATATGAGAGGCGAGAGCACTCACTACAGCCGACACATCAGACACGGAGGAATATCCAGCAGACCATTACTCAGTTCTTTCAACAAGCTCAAGTACACCAAAGAGGTCCATCTAGAGGGCTTACGCTCCACCAGGCAGCAACACAGAGAGCACGACGTCGACCACGCATGGTTGGATATCATCGACCACGACCTTATGGGGAGGATATCTCACGCATCAGGACAGCCTATGACCACATGATGGAGCAGAGGAGTACCACCACCACCTGGGTTGTCTTCCTTCGGGAGGCACTCAGACCAGCACCGATGTACCACATACTACACCCACCTCCACCCATCACCAGTAGCTAGGGTATTTTACTCACTCACATTATGGGCCTGCCATGTATTAGGTGGCCATTATCTGCAGAGTCAGAGCCACCTCTTCCCGGCCTTTTCCAGCCCGATATAGCTTTATGTAGTAAGTACTTTTTTCATTTCATTTTCTGCACAGGGTTACTACACTTGTACATGGTTTTGTCTCATAGGCCAAGTTTGGCCTCAAGTAGACATTAATATGACTTTCTTTCTTTCTCTCTCTCTCTCTCTCTCTCTCTCTCTCTCTCTCTCTCTCTCTCTCTCTCTCTCTCTCTCTCTCTCTCTCTCTCTCTCTCTCTCTCTCTCTCTCTCTCTCTCTCTCTCTCTCTCTCCTCTCTCTCTCTCTCTCTCTCTCTCTCTCTCTCTCTCTCTCTCTCTCTCTCTCTCTCTCTCTCTCTCTCTCTCTCTCTCTCTCTCTCTCTCTCTCTCTCTCTCTCCCCCCCCCCATGGCTCCCAAGCTAGAGGAACAGCTGGCCACCTTAGAGCATGCCCTCCGAGAGTTGATAGGAAAACACAAGAAAGAAGGAGATTCTGCACTGAACAGGGTTACCCGCAGAGTTGTCGCCCTCGAAGCCAAGGTGGCAACCTTGGAGAAGGAAAACAAATCCCTTCGGGAAGAGCTTGTTGCTACCCGCAAGGAGCACTCAAAGGAACAGGAGGAGTTGCACACTAAGCTTACTGATATGAAAACGAAAATGGACAACATGCACGAGGACGCTCCACAGCTAAAGGACATTCGGGTGACTATCAAGAAGGAGTGTATGGAGGTGTTGCAGAGCGAGCTGGAGACTAAGAAAGATGGATGGGTCGAGGTTGTAAAAAAGAACCTTCGACAGGAGGCAAAGAAGAACCACCACCATGAGGAGATCCACATAGTGCATACCACCATTTTGAGGAGGAGCGGATGCGACAGGCTCGCAGGCTCAATGTTCACGTCTCCGACCTCACAGAGACAGACGGATCACCAGAGAAGGACGGGCGTCGCTTGTGCACATTACTTGGATACCGCGCGGATGAGCCTCTCCCTTTCACCAGAGCCTGGAGAGAAGGACGGGACACCACACGGAGCAGAGCATTTATCCTTCAGTTCTCAGATGAGGCCGGGAGGAGAGACTTCCTCAGATGACGGGCGATACTATGCACTACACCGGGCACCCCCATCTATTTGGATGACGACCTCACACGGATGCAGGTAGAGCACAGACGGGCATGCATGCCACGTGTCCTCCACGCAAGACGAGAGGGACATCGTGCCCTATACAGAGACGGTCGGGTCATCATTGATGGACGGCCCATTGACTAGGGATTCGCGCCCTATGAGAAAGCACAGCAGGAGGTTCACATTGCAGTCTGGAACAGCAATGGATCTTTGTGGACACATCCAGGGCGCCTCGAGGAGGTGATGGAGGGCAGAGACATTATCCTCTTGACAGAGACACACGAAAGCCCGAGGAGGAGCCTACTGAGGATTGAGGGCTATACAAGGTTGTTAGCAACGTTTTCGCAACGTCCAAGGCAACATGTTGCTAACGCGTTAGCAACATCGCAACGTTTGGGCCTGGAAGTTGCGAAAACGTTGCGAACCATTTCTTTTTTTTTTTATTTTTTGTTGCAAATATAGTAACCTAGATGTATATTATAGTATATACATATATAATATGTATTATATAGTATGTATTATGTTAATTTATGTAATATATATTGAATATTATAATATTTATGATTCATTCCAAATTCTCGAATCCCTGTTCAATGAAGTGATGGAAGATGCACAATGCACATTGCACATGTATGATGTCACAATTTACAACTAATCATTATCATGACTCAATGACTCATTCTAAAATTCAAATTCACCATGCATATTCAAGCAACTTAGTAACTTAGTACTTACTAGTAACTACTTAGTACTTACTACTTAGACTTTAGTACTTACTACTTAGACTTTAGTACTTACTACTTAGCAATGTTCATGACACATGTTGGAACTTGGAACTTGGCACCAGTGACCAAGCAATTGCATTGTTTTCAAGAATCAAACTTCAAAGCATCTCATATGACATCAGAGTCCAGACAAATACTATTATATACAAATTACAAGTAACATTGAAAAACAAACTTCAAAGAATTATAATTTATGACAAAAACATGTGAAAAAGTCAACCTCATCTCAAAATTATGACACTGGTGACTGTCATGACTCATAACTCATATGTGATATCAGAATCCAATGTCCATAATACATATACATCAATGATCATACCAGTAACCATCATCCATGTCACATGATACCACTAAGTAGTCAAAGTTCAAACAATAAACTGCAGTGTCAATAATACAATGATCAATCAATATCAAGTAAATCATAAGTCATGACTCATAATATCATAATACATATGACATGTCACATGAGCAGTCATCAATCCTCAAAATCCTCTGAGTCACTAATAACTATCACCATGAGCATCATCATCACTATCATCATCATCACTATCAACATCATCACTATCATCATCATCATCATCATCATCATCATCATCATCATGTGGTGCTCGACTAATAGATGCCTCCATCCTACTAGTAGATGGACCTGGTACACTGTGTGCTCTATGACTAGAACGAGTCCGAGATGTCATGTTGTGGCACTGTCAACTCCTGATAAAGCATGTCATATAGATCAAGGTCCTCTGTCGGAATGCTAGGTATATCATGGACCCTCTCTATATCAAGCTCATCGACGTTCACCTGCCCCACCTCTACTGAGTGGCCACCACGCTCCAATAAACGCAAGTTGCAGTGGCAATAGACAAGCCGCTCCAACTGCAATGTAGATAGTCTATTCCTCTTCTTTGTATGGAAGAGGGCCCATGTACTCCAATTCCTTTCACATGAACTGGCACTACAGTCTTGTGAAAGTATGCGGATGGCTAACTTTCTCTGCAAGATAAAAACGAAAGAGTTCATTAAGAAGAGGAATGACTCATGAGACAAAGTTATAACTTATTAGTTAAAGACTCAAAAGGAAATTGGAATGACTTACTAGCTAAGGTGTACCAACACCGTATCTCTCCCACCATGTCACAGGCATCAACTTCATGCTTCTCAAGCATGCCGTGTCTCTACCAAAAAGTCCTTCATTATTCTGAAACTGGGTGAGCTAAAGCTCCAGCTTCCCACGTAGCTACACATCAGAAGGTCCATACAATCGATCTACATAGTCATTCCAAGCAGTCACAAGCTCCATATCCAATGACTGTGATGCAGATCTCCATAAAGGATGTAGTAGATTGTGTTGGAGATAGACATCTGCGAAAACACGCGAACAGCACAAGGAAGAAGAAGAAGCTTGGAGCACAAACACACAATACTGAATGTATTACTAGAGAATGTACAAAGATAAGTAGCCCATTAGGGCAATAGGCGTATATACAAGCCGGGGGAAAAAAACCTCCTAAAGAGGGAAAAAAGTGCCCCGGCAGTCCTAGAGTGTTCACACACATCACTACCTAAATATATCAACAAATCCCCCCTGGGAGTGATGCGGTGAACAAGGAGCTGGCACTCATGTATAAGGAAGTGCCAAGCTATGTGGAAATCACTCCACAAAAGGAAGTAAGCCCAAAGCTTTGCGAAAAGCTTCAAACTTCTCCCTAGGCAGAGCCTTCATGAAAAGGTCTGCAATGTTCTCCTGCGTGGGCACATATGCCAAGCTGATCTCCCCAGCAGAGTGATCGAGCATGGAACACAGGGTTCCTCGCAACTGCCAATGCGCTCTGACTGTCACTGAAGATGGTGGTGGCAGAAGACTGGCCAACACCCAAATCAGCCATAAGGCGTCTGAGCCACACACACTCAACAGTCGCTGTGAAAGCTTCCCTATACTCAGCCTCACAACTGGAAGTGGCCACAGTAGGCTGCTTCTTGCTCAACCAAGATATACATGAGCTACCAAGCATGAAGCAAAAACCACTAGTGGACACACGGGTGTCATAGCAACCAGCCCAATCTGAGTCAGAAAAAGCATGCAAATCTGGCGGTAGTGATCCCCCGTTGGGATAAAACAACCCAAGTAGCCGAGTACCACTCAAGTAGCGAAAGATGCGCTTAACCGCTTTCCAATGCGTGACTCCTGGGCAATGCATAAACCTGCTCATCTGTGAGACAGCAAACTGAATATCTGGCCGAGTAATGCATAAGTAAATCAAGCATCCAACAGCCTGCTGATAGAGAACAACATCAAATGCATCTCTAGCATCATGAAGACTCAATCGTAAACCTGTCTCCATAGGAGTGGCAATAGGCTTACAGTCTTCAAGGCCAAAACGCTACAATAATGTGTCAATATATTTCATTTGACACAAAGCCATTCCACCATCAACGTGCATAAACTGAATGCCCAAATAGTGATGCAAATGCCCCAAATCAGACATCTCAAATGAGGCATGCAAATCAACCTTAAAATCAGCAATATGTGTCTCAATAGGACCAGTGAGCAGCATGTCATCAACATAGACAACAATGATCAGAAGCACATCATTAGCACGTTTAACATATAAGGTGCTTTCAGTTGGACTATTCTCAAAACCATGTGCAATCAGATAGGCATGTATCTTCTCATAACAAGCACGTGGTGCTTGCTTTAAACCATATAATGCCTTCTTTAACCTGCAAACCTGGTTTTCATGCCCTTTCTGCACAAAGCCACGGGGCTGAAAAACATACACTTCTTCATGCAAGTCACCATTCAGAAATGCTGTTTTAATGTCCAACTGATGTACATTCCAACCATGATGGGCTGCAAGTGCACAAATGCTCCGAACAATAGTCATACGGCATGTAGGTGCAAAGGTCTCATCAAAATCAATGCCTCTTTCCTGCGCATAACCCTTTGCAACAAGCCTAGCCTTATACCTGTCAACGGTACCATCACGTTTAAGCTTCAGCTTGTATACCCACTTAGTGCCAATGGCCTTCTTGCCAGGAGGCAAGTCACATAAGGACCATGTACCATTCTTCATTATAGCATCATATTCAGATTGCATAGCAGCCATCCAATTTTCTGAATTTTGTGCTTCATCAAAAGAAACAGGCTCATTCTCATCACAGAGACTAGATGCAGCCATAGCATAGCAATCTGATGCAAAGGAGGCACTATGAGAGCCTGAACGAGTACGATATGACAAAGGTGCATCTAATTTGCTGTCACGCAAAGTATGCACCAGCCATTTTGGCATAGTTTTTGCCTGCTCAATATCAGCTCTCTCATCAGCAAGTGCATCATGTAAATCTGCATCAGAAATGGAATGATCTGCATCATCATATGAAACCTGCAAAGGCTGAGAAGTTGCCTCATTAGGACCAGCACTAGCCTGTCCACCTGTAAAAAGAGGCATCAAAGTATCATACATGTCTTTAGAGCTAACAGATGTCTCCTTAGTACATGAAAGCAATGGCTGAATAGCATCTTCCACAAAGACAACATCACGGCTAACCAGAATGCGTTTAGTCTGTGGATGATACAGACGATAGCCTTTACTTTCAGAACTGTACCCAACAAAAATACATTTTACTTCCTTATCATCCAATTTTCTGCGATGTTGTTCAGGCACTAATGCATATGCCAAACAACCAAAAACACGCAGATGAGCAACAGATGGCTTGCGGTCATGCCAAGCCTCATAAGGAGTGATAGACTGCAACGCTTTAGTGGGACACATGTTCAGTACATATGCTGCACACATGACAGCCTCAAACCAGAAACTATGAGGTAAAGCCTGACTTTTGACCATGCACCTCGCCATCTCCATGAGTGACCTGTTCTTTCGTTCAGCAACTCCATTCTGTTGAGGTGTATACGGTACTGTACACTGGTGTTTTATCCCACGTTCAGCCAGAAATGCATTAAAATCTGAAGACATATATTCCCCCCCTCGATCAGAACGGAGGGTGCCCATTTTACATGCTGAGAGATTTTTAGCAAAAACCAAAAACTGTTTGAAGCACATGAATACTTCGGACTTTGCTTTGAGTGGATATACCCATGCATGCTTGGAAAAATCATCAATGAAAGTCACGAAGTAAAGGTAATTTCCAAAAGAGGGTGTCTGCATAGGACCACAGACATCACTATGTACAAGCTGCAATTTCTGCGTAGCCCGAACTGAACCATCTTTTGGAAAGGAAGAACGCTGCATTTTGCCCAAAATACAGCCTTCACAAACATGTTTTCCAGGTGCCTCAAGTTTGGGCAAAGAGGACACCGTTTCAGATTTCTGCAGGTGTAACAAACTAGCAAAGTTCAGATGACCAAAGCGTGCGTGCCAAAGCTTTGCATCTGACATAGCCTAAGAATCATGAACTGCACATGCCGAATCATTCACAGATCTTTCATAGTCTATGAGCTTATACAGCCCACGACATAAGATGCCAGAAGCAATAATCACATCACCATTTGAGAGATCATGGAGTGTACACCTGTCATCAACGAATTTCACAACCAAGCCAATCTTGGCTAATGCAGAAACTGATAACAGATTCTTTTTGATCCCTGGCACAAATAAAGCATCTGACAAAGTGAAAGAACTACCATCAGCAGTAGTCAGAATGATCGTACCAACTCCCATGACAGGATAAGAGGAGTTATTGGCGCATCTGACAGTATTCCCTGTAGGGGCAGGCTCGAGTGAAGAGAAGAAACTGCGCTGCGAGGTAATATGTTTGGTCGCCCCACTGTCAAAGTACCAAACATCTGAGTCTACTGCAGACATGCACTGATCATGAGACGGGTCAAAACTGCAGACAGTAGTAAAAACCCATTCTTCTTCCTGCACAAGATTTGCAGACTCTGTTTTTGGTGTAGAGGCCTCTGCAACAACCATTCCAGCCTCTTTCTTCTTTGCCTCTTTAGCAGCCAGTTTTGGACAGTTCTTTATAATATGATCATTTCCTTTACAGCACTTGCAGAACAATTTCTGCTTTTCTGATTTCTTTTCATCTTTATCCTGGTTCTTCGATTGTGCAGCATTTGCAGGTTTTTGCTTACTAGTAGAAGAGCTCCATTTTCCTTTGCCCTTGTGACTAGCCAGGAAAGCTTGATCTGCAACACGCATAATGGACCTGTTCTGCCTGGACTGATCTTCCTGCAACAGAACAGAGACTAATTCCTCAAATGACAAGGCATTCGGATTGCCTTTCATCATCAACCGAAGAGTAGAGGCAAAACTCTGATATGAATCAGGAAGACCATTCAGAACGGTCTGCAGAAGTGAGCTATCTGGTATAACCTCATCAGCAGAAATCAATTGTTTCTTCAGGTCTTTGATCTTTGTAAGAAAACTGTCCATAGAATCACCTTCATTCATGTGCTCACTCTCCAACTGTTTTCGAAGGTAAGCAACACGAACCTCATTCCTAGCCTGGTACAAAGTGGTAAGTGTATCCCAAGCATCCTTTGCTGTTCTGCAAGAGCGAATGTGAGGAATAATGGCACGTTTGACAGACAAGGCTATCAATGCATGTGCCTGGGCATCTCTGCCATCCCAACGAATCTGCTCTGCAGTAGGTGCAACAGAAACAGCAGCACGAACAAGAATCTGCGGAATATCATCTTCAACACCATCTTCATCAGCTCCAGTACCTCCAGCGCCTGTATTTATAGTACCTGTAGTCGCAGGTGTACCAGGACGTCTTTCAACACCCTGCACAATGTTCCACAGTCCTTTTGCAGCCAGTACATGTCGCATCATATAAGCCCATAATGGGTAGTTGGTACCATCCAACTTATCCTCAACAGCCAACATACGGAATACATCACTGCTTTCAGCCATGGCCGGTGACTAAAATACCTTGATGCAAAAAATTGACTGTATCTCAAAAAGTTGAACGGAACTGCCCAGACGAGCTCTGCTAGACCTGTAGCAGACTTCGAGACGCTTAAACTGGCGAACAAAAACTGGTATATACCTTTGGCACAAAAGGACGAAATAGCCTGCACAAGCACTGCGATAGTGCGTTCGGAGGCCGAAACGAGCTCAGATCGCGATTTCGGCACCACAGAACGAAGCTGTTTTGATCTCGGAAACACCCTGAGTATGCTCACCAAATTTCGTGCGAATCTGAGACTGCAAACGGAGGAGTGTCGACGGCGCCCTAGAAGAAGCGACGACTTGCTCTGATACCAATTGTTGGAGATAGACGTCTGCGGAAGCACGCGAACAGCACAAGGAAGAAGAAGAAGCTTGGAGCACAAACACACAATACTGAATGTATTACTAGAGAATGTACAAAGATAAGTAGCCCATTAGGGCAATAGGCGTATATACAAGCCGGGGGAAAAAAACTTCCTTAAGAGGGAAAAAAGTGCCCCGGCGGTCCTAGAGTGTTCACACACATCACTACCTAAATATATCAACAGATTGGCCATCCCATGTATAGGGCGATGGAACCAATCCCACCTCTTCCTCCATATTCCTTTTATTTCCTCTATCCTATGGATAAAAAACAAATCAAGTTAGAAAACAATAAGATTTAAGAATGTTGAAGAGTCAAGACTTGAAAGTTGAACATGAATGCTCATACAAAAAATAAAATATGGTTACCCAAGTTTCAACTTACCTCTCCAATGTCAAATAAGGACATCTCTATATAGACTCTCCGACACGATCCATGAACTCATAAACAAGTCCAAGTGTGCAGCCCTCTGCTATGCGTATGAGTGAATATAAGGGTTGTAAGGCCCTCACTAATCCCTCCACATCCCTCCAAAAGCTGTCATCCAAACATGTGCGTCGTACAAGCTCTGCCTTTGGACTAGTATGTCCATCCCAAGCTAACCACCAATCAAGTGATACAACTGTCTGCATCAGTGCTTGCCTCACTCTTAATAATCTTTCCATGACTATGCACATGTATGCAAATCTGGTCTTCGCGGGCTTCACCAAATCAATATCACTGTAAGACCAAAATATAGCAAGCAATTTTGGTCTCTTTGTGAACAAAGAGACCACTTTTATGCAAGTGGTAAAAATGGTGTAAATCCATGGTATCTTCCCCACATCCTCTATCAGCAAATCAACGCAATGGGCAGCACACGGTGTCCACACAATAAAGGGGAATTCTTCTTCTAGAAGCTTGCCCATAGCCACACAATTACTTCCATTATCTGTGACCACCTGGACTACCTTTTCTATACCAATGTCCATGATAGCTTGACGGATATGGTCATAAATGAACCGACCTGTTTACATATAACACAATGAATCATTAATCAATTGATAAATTATAATTTATCTTGACATGTGTCATGCTGCATGCACATGCACATTGCATGTGCATAACACATGTGCATGTGCATAACACATGTGCATGTGCATAACACATGTGCATGTGCATAACACATGTGCATGTGCCATGTGCATTATGCATGTACATACATACATGCCAATGCACATTGCACATGCACATGCACATGCACATGCACATGCACAATGAACAATGCACATGCCACATGCACATGCACATGCACATGCACATGCACATGCGCATGCACATGCACAATGCACATGCACATGCACAATGCACATGCACAGTGCACATGCACAGTGCACATGCACATAATACATTGCATATGCACAAGTGACAATGCACATGCACATGCACATGCGAGATGCCACATGCATGATTGATCATTGGCAATTGCACAATCAAATATAAACTGAAAATTCAGAAATCAGTTCACTCACCTGTGACTGTAGTACCAGCAGCTGATGCATCTATGGCTCGAAGGAACGTGGTCCCTTTGCAACAATGCACCAAAATGTTGTACACATTTCTCATTCGTATGTCCGTCCATCCATCACACATGATTGTGCATCCATACTTTGGCCATGTCTCTTTCATGGGCTCAAGCTCTCTCTCTAATGCTTCCTTTGTTTTTTTGTGAGCTCCGTTGTCCTCAACTCTTCATAGGTAGGCCCTTGCCAACAAAACCCTAATAGTGATACCTTCTCAATGGCATTTCTCCATGCCGGTGTCCGTGCAACATTAAAAGACAAACCACATTGTATAAAAGCTTTCATGACGGCTTGTGTGGCTTCTTGTTTACGTTGTTGTTGCAATCTAGCACGTATAGATGCTCCTCCAAGAGAGCCATGTGGGTGCTCTTGTGGATCATGCTCTACTCTGATACTCTTTCTTGGTGGCTCATGCTCTATGTCAATGTCTATGGAAGCCTCATGAGCTTGAGATGCTTGAGTTTGGGGATCACAAGAACCATGTGAACCGCTTGCAAATGATCTATCTTGTGATTGGGCTCCACTATTCCTTCTACCTTGGGCTTTTTGAGCTACCCATGCCATTAGCTCTCCCTTTATAGCTTCGGGCATTGGCTCTTTGTAAGGTGCAACTCCTATGCCACTAACTCTTCCAAGGTGTGCCTTGATCCTATCGGCTCCACCGGCTCCATTATAGCCACAAAGCTTGCAAGTCCATCTCTCACTACCCCCGGAGCCCATCTTTCCTTGGCTTGTCACATATTCCCAACATGCTTGTTTTGCTTTAGGCATGTTGATGGAAGAGGTTAAAAGCTTGCAGAGGACTCAAGATAGGAAGCAATAGATAGGGGGGGCGCGGGTGTGTGAGGGTGTGTGTGTAATAAACCTACCTTCTTTGAATCTTGCCTTGGATTGCTCTTGGACTGTGCGAAACGTGCTCTCGGATCAAGTTCTCAACAGAGCATACTGCCTCAATGAGGCCGTTTCCGCAAAACGGCCTCATTTGAGGCAAAAAAATTTGTCTTTGTTCGCAACGCGTTGCGAACGTCGCAACGTTGCAAACCTATCGCAACGCGTTGCGATGCAACACTGGGGCTATATGTGGGAGTCAGCTCACCGCCGTCGGATGAGACAGCACACCACACGAGGATCAGGAGGAGTAGCCGTGCTCTACAGACAGTCGCTACAGCACAGGGTACAGGTGGTAGCTAGAGACCCAGAGGCACGTTTCATGTGGATACGCCTCCAACTATCAGAGGAGAGCACAGCGTACTTCGCCGTATGCTATATTGCACCCATTGGTTCGCGTTTCACACATTCCCTCGAGCAGCTATAGGGGGGGAGGGACCAAACACCACATTGCCATATGACTGCCTCAGTGACACGATTATGGAGTATACCGGGATGGGTGAAGTCTTCCTTGTAGGAGACTTCAATGCCCGCACTCAGAGCCACCAATGTGATATCTACGACGTTGACGATCCTGAGATGCTTCGTACCATAGAGAACATGCCTACACTCAGAGCCTCAGTCGACGCCGCCACACCCACCTCATATGGCCGACACCTACTCGAGATGGGAGCAGCACACCGTCTCATTATATATAATGGGATGGGGACCTGGCCCACCTCGAGCGGTCTCACCTGCATTCCACCCACAACACCACACGGGGGTAGTGTGGTAGACTATGTTATCGGACCCCCGGGGGCGACACATCGCATCACCTCATTCACTATCCCACCCTTACCGATTGGAGTTGAGCACACATATCTTGCCCTATCCATTCGTGGTTCACCATGCATATCCCACCCAGTCACCATACAGCCACGAGCCCATACCACCATTCACTTTAGACATGAGCTAGCACATATCTATAGCTCACATGTTCGAGAGCGCATCTACTCCCTTGATCCCTCTGCCTCCTTGGACACCCTCACCGCCCACTTCTCCTCGATCCTCCATACATGTGCTACTCTCATCTTCCCATACACCACCCACAGCACGGCACATTCGACACAGCTAGGGCATACACCCCAGAATAGATGGTACGATGAGGAGTGTAGGCGACTATACCGACATCTCATAGCACAGAGTATCTTGGGATCCATCACAGAGAGGGAGGCACGACGATAGATACGAGCCCTCACACGCCGGAAGCGAAGAGCTTTCGAGGAGAGACAGGAGGAAGAGTTGATCGACCTTCTCATGAGTAAGGATTGTGCCACCGCGTGGAGGGCACTACGTGAGCCACGCCCACCTACACCCATAGCAGATCCTCCGACTTGGCACACCTACGCCTAGAGGTTATATGACGTCCCAGGACAGCCACCATTGCCGACTCCTTCCACACCGAGTCCTGTGATATCCACACTCTTCACGGCAGGCATGGTACGACAAGCCATCCATAGGCTACAGCATGGCCGTTCAGCAGACCACACGGGGTTACAGGGAGAGCACTTTATATATGCAGCAGATGTAGTTTCCCACTTGATTGCCCATCTCTTCCCACTTGATTGCCCATCTCTTCAACCGTGCTTTGGTTGAGGGATTACCCGACTCATGGACTATGCATACCATTACGCCTATCCATAAGTCCGGCGATATGATGGAACCAGGGAACTACAGGACTATTATGATAGGCCATATCCTGGCCAAGATCTATGGGGCAGTACTAGAGGCAGAGCAGCTCAGTACACACGTTGAAGCAGCTTGGATCAGAGCACCCGGCCAGGCAGGCTTCCGCCGCACTTTCTCCACCATCGACCACATCTCCGTGCTTCGTTGCTTGATTGAGAGCACGAAGGAGAGGAAGCAAAGACTATACTGTTGCTTTGTGGATTTCCGCAAAGCCTTCAACATGGTCCCTCCAGAGAGACTACTACCGAGGCTCCAGGAGTTACAGCTACCATCAGACATGCTATGGGCCATCCACGCTTTGTATGCACGAGTCACAGGCAGGGTACGCTACCCCAGCGGTCTATCAGACAGCCTTGTTAGCACCATTGGTGTGAAACAAGGTTGCCCTCTCTCACCCACTCTCTTCGGTCTCTAAATCGACGAGATCACAAAGTATATACGGCGAGCAAGAGGGCGAGGAGGAGACCTCGGAGGTACGCCAGTACACATCCTATTATATGCTGATGACGTTGTCCTGCTTTCAGAGTCACAAGAGGGGTTGCAGTCACATTTACAGGCACTCGATACCTTTTGCATGGAGAGAGGACTCACAGTGAACCTTGGTAAGACCAAGGTCATGATCTTCCATACCTCCAGGACAGTACGCCATCGTGCCTCTTTCACGGCAGCCGGAGGACAGATAGAGGTAGTGGACTCCTAAGTCTACCTAGGTGTCACCTTCTCGGGCAGCACAGGGGTATTCTCCATGGCAAAGGCCACGAGAGATAGATTGACACGAGGCTATGCGGCACTTGCAGGATTGGAGAGATGCTGCTTTCAGACACATTTTCAGGAGCCGATCACAGAGGTGATGTGGATGCAGATTGAGAGGCCCCAGGTCACCATGATCTCACGCTTGCTGCGCAGCCAGCCCTCCGTTCCACATGACATTATACGAGCTGAGCTTGACACACCACCGATGCTAGTGGAGGCCCTCTTCCAGTTGGTGACCTTTATTTTGAGAGTCAGAGAGCTCCCCACCAGCAGACTCACCAAGCTTACATTTGAGAGCTCTAGACATTTGGCAGAGACAGGGCATGAGAGAGTATGGTATGCAGAGACTTACTGATGGTTAGCAGACCATGGCATGAGCATTACGGATCTCCCCCCTTTTCAGTATGACCTCTCTTCCCCCCACATTACCCTCTCTCGTTCGGAGAGGAATAGGGTCATCCGTCAACACCTACTACAGATACACGTCAGGGAGACATGGATAGCACGACGGGAGCCTCTTCCCACAAAGAGGCAACACTACAGAGAGCACTTCCTGACTCTGACAGCGGATGGTTTCATTCAGAGACCACGATACATGGATACATATATGGCATCAGCTGAGAGAGTGGCCATTGGGCAGCTCAGAGTATCATCACACCAGCTCGAGATTGAGGTTGGGCGAGCCACACATACCCCGAGGGATGAGAGATTATGCAGGATATGTAGAGAGGAGGTGGAGGACGAGGAGCACTACACATGTAGATGCCAAGCATATGAGGACATCAGAGACCGCTACCCACAGCTCTTCAGGGGGCCCAAAGAGATCAGGGCTTTATTGGGGACAGAGGACCAGCGCCCTCTAGGTCGTTTCCTAGTAGAGCTGCAGTACCGCCGTGCATCATTTACACGGTCTAGACGACTTCTGCACACATAGAGAGCTATCAGTGAATCTTGGTAAAACCAAGGTTTTGGTCTTTCATACATGAGCGTAGGTGAGGAGGCAGAGTTCTTTCAGAGTCTTGGTTTTAGAGTCTGCATAGTCTTGATTTCAGAGTCTGCAGAGGATCTGCCTGCAGAGGATC